>JAUTBX010134752.1:0-19220 GCA_032361465.1 Lepetodrilus tevnianus | reverse complement strand
CCGTATTACTATTTATTTATTTATTTTAGTATTGTCTTTATTGAAAGCTTAATGTAGTAGTAGTAGTAGTAGTAGTAGTAGTAGTAGTAGTAGTAGTAGTAGTAGTAGAATATACCGTATTACTATTTATTTATTTTAGTTTGTGTGTAGGAAGTGAGGGGGAGCGGAGATTCTTTAATCGTAAATTGTGATACATTGCAAATTAATAATTCACGTCGAGTGTGTCGACACACGAACGAGTGCGGTGTCACAGAGAGTCACTGGTCATGTGCCACAGGATACATCGCCGTGTCCAGATCACCGATGTCGCATAATTCACGTAGAGTGGACAGCGAGCGGTCCAGAAATAGCGGTGGGTGAAATTGAAAAGTCTTTAATTGCTAGATGAACAGTCTAAAATGAAGATGAACTACCGGTTTGAGTGCCGATAATTAGTCTTGGGACCCGGAGACCGAAGCAAGTGAAACGAAATTTCTGTTCAGGAATGCGTCATTGATTCAAATAACGAAATAACTTGTCGTTAGATTTCTGTGATACAATGATACAGGTTAACAATCAAATTACAATCAGTTAATATTTAAATTATAAATGGGTCAGAAAACAATAAACTTTATGTGAAATAATTTCGTTAAATGTAATTGTTTCCAACATGATTGAACTACACGAAAGAAAGACAGTTAAACAATTGTTTTAATTGTTTAAATTGATTATTTACACTTTAAAATAGCTTAGTACATCAGGTAAGGTTTACTACGACTTGTACATAGAGATGCTTCTTCAAGAATGTTAAATAATTCTAGATGAATACAATGTTGATTTCTTCTCTTGCAAGCACGGCATACATTCGTCATAAAAAAAACACAATTGGAAAATTACACATAGACTTAGCCTAACCGACGGCAGCGGAAACATGTATTCATCACATTTCAATAATTCCCCCGAGATATCCCAGCTGCCAGTCATTCCGAAATATCTGAACAATTTTCTACGTCCGGTGCGAAATACGAACTGAGAAGTCGCCTATTTAATTGTACCCATGTCAAATCACGAATGTTAGACTCAAAGGGGAATTCTTTCATTTCCTTTCTGTCATGCAAATACGTGGATTTATACAAAGTCCTCAAATAATCATAATCTGTTAATAATTTGTGTCGCATCAAGAGAAGGGCATGACATTTTCAGGAATTAATTCTGTGATAACACGATTTAAAAAAGCAGGTTCAATAAGTCAATGCCGCGTTGATTAGAGTCATGGCGGCGATTTGCATATTTGGCATGCGTTGTTGTTTCGACTCGAAGACCATTGTTTGTCACACACAATTTTTAAAAAAATCAAAAATTCCCAGCGATATTACGGGGATATGTTTATCGTGGGAGTAGAAACCACAACTATGTTTTACGATAGGATCCTCGCTCAGCGGCAGGGGCAGCTAAACAAAGAACGGTAACTCTAAACGAGTTGTCCAGACGGTGCATGGTATTGAGAGCCTAAGTATGTCAGGTTCATTTTTAGAATTTCCCAGAATTTCCCAAAAGTTTTCAAGTTCCGGTGATAGGCAAACAAGCGTACTAGGCCTTGGGCTGACTAAAACTCCAGAGAAAATCTCAATACGCCGTTAATATTAATAAGAATCGTGCGCTTATAGTACTGTTTGATTCAGAGATTAATCATCTTGTTCATCATGTTCCGCGTGTGAGAGAGAGAGAGAATACAACGTAAGGGACGTACACAATACAACAGCCACGCACATGTCACTTACGCGGTTACCACCAGAACCGTTAAACCGGATACGGCTAAAAATAGAATCTGACACACTTATGCGTGCTATGTTGTCACCGCTATCACGCGTACAAGAACTAATGCCGCTATGCAACTGTACCCTGTGCATACATGCATTCCATCCCAACCATCTCCACATGCGGACAATATCCCCACCCACCGGACGTGATCTGAACTCAAACTATTAATCTAATCTCGGTAACAAATTAACCAAAAGCATTGAAATGTGTGGGCTCTTTTTATTATGGCTTAATTTCCATCATGTTGAGTTATCCTGCAATCTCGTCCTATTCTATGCACAGTAATCAATACCGCAGCTCTGTGTGCGGACTTGGAAGCAGATTCACACGTAACGTCGAGTCCTATTCCACGTCCAGTTTTGGAACAAAACATACGTCTGCCTGCCAAGCTGTATAATTGACAAGTTGGCAGATCACAATTAAAACGCTGGGACGAGGAAAACCAAATCCAGGATTTTAACGCCCGCGATCCTTCGATCTGTCCGTCGCAGTTATTCGCCATCATTCCGCCAAAAGAATACGGAACTGACTTTCCCCGAAGCCATTAGTTTTAATGAAATGTATATTCCCATATGGTTCATAAAAAAATGGCATGATATATATATCGTCGTGTGTTCTAGTCAATAGGGAATTAATTTGTGTCTCTCTCTATACTTCAATGTCTGCGATAATTACGGATATTCATATTGGATGATTATTATTATCTGTACTTATTTATTTATTATATATATAAATAGGATACGTTTTATTCTTCTAAACCGACGGTATTGACTGGCCAAACAGGTTTTAGCCCATGGGTCAGATGGTAATAGCAATACAAGCCATCTTGAAATCTGCATAACCTGTTCAGAGAGGCATAAACATGCAATCATCACTTTTCTATATCCAATCTCCTTGACGCTCGATTTGCCGCAATAAGACGAGATTGAAAATATGTTGTTATCGGGGTAAAGGGTCAGATCATCTATCTGGTAAATATGGGACCGGGCTGCTAGCTTTCCTTTCCTATGTGTGTAATGGGTTATGGTGAATGCGCTTTTGACCTTCCATATTCACCGATGCATTCTGGGATCGATTAGGGGGTCGACGATATGACTCCTTCACGTCAAGTCTGAGATTCCAGCAATTCAATATAATATAAAGGATCGAAAGATGAAAACCACTTTACGGTTGTCGTGATAGCCAAGAGAAGAAATGCTTTACGATTGTCGCGATAGAACCAAGTTCGATTTACGCGTAATCTCTCCTCCACTTCCTAACTTGAAGTTATGTTTTTGCTTGCTAAGAGGAACAAACAGAAATTGATTTCGATAATACTGAGATGAAAGTGAATTCTTCTTTCTTGGATTTATTTTTTAATGTAATAAATTCACGAGCTCCTTTAAAGATGGTAACTTAAAACCACCCCACTGTTATTAGCATACATGTGCATGGTTTAGTTATTTATGTCAACATGCATGTTCCCCTATTCACAATGGTACAATCATAAGAAATATCCACAAAACAGCGTTCGCAAACAGGTGTACAGCGATATCATTGGCATAACAAACACATGTAGTGAAAAAAACAACATTACTAATGTTTGGTGCAGAAGATATAGCACTCTAAAAGTGAGTTTACGGCAAGTCGGGTATATCTTCTGCATACGATTGTAATCCGTTAGACAGCGGGGAAGGCATCCTTTCAATGAAGCTCTCCTGTCTACTATAGAGTGCTCTCGTAAGATCATGTTTATCCTTTCACAAAGCTATCTTATCCGCGAAGAGACCATAGCGCTTTCTTTAAAGTGTATCATCTATCGGCAATATGGTCTCTTAGTGGATAAGAGAGCTTCGTAAAAGGATACACCGATCTATCGTCGTGTATAAGAGATACTCGTCGTGTATAAGAGATCATTACGAAAGCTCTATGGGAAAAGCTCTCGTATCCACTATACGGCACTCGCGTTCTCGTATGTTCCCAGTCGCCATAGAGATCACCACAAGAGCGCTATTATAGTCTATGCTCTAGATCTATACCAGAGCTTCCAGAAAGGATGTCAAGCTCTCCGATCGTTACGGAAGACCTTTGGTCTCTTAGTGGATACGAGAGCTTCGTGAAGCTCCAAGCTTTGTGGATCTGGAGCAAATTCTGTGGTCGGAAAAAGAAAACACTGTCGCAATGTCGTAAGCTTTGGAAAATGTTTCCAAGATGACGTAATCAGATCCATATGCACCAATGGATTTGCGCTCGTTGCAGTAGAAATATTTATATGCTGGCTCATCTATATATCCATCCATCCACACAATATATACATATATGGATAGTTTATATCTATATCTGGCTTATATATGGAAATTGATAGATATCAATGCACATTGACCGAACTGCGCCAAGTAATTAGACTTGCCAGCAACCTCATAAATATAGTTGTCAGTCGACATTTCCACTTTATCTAGAGATGAGCATGGATATGTAGAGAAGATTTCAGTTTATGAGTCAACCCAATTCCATTGCTAATTTCATATGATCATCGAGAACGGTTATGCAATGTGTCGAGCAAATAAAATCACTCTGACTGTTTGCGGGAGAATTCCTTGCCGAAATGATGTTGCTCGTAAATGTGTTCACAGATGTAAGACACTTGTATATTTCATAACAATAGTCGTGTAACATATACTATTGTTGACATACCAGAAATGAGAGGTACTGAATCTCATAGACTCCATCTTATCCAATCTATTCTAATAAGAGTTCTAGAGTCAACGTAAACGTGAACAATATCCGTAAGAAAAACGTAATTTGAAAAGGGTAGCTTTTACATTTTAGGGATTAGACATTTAGTCCAAGAACATCAACGTCCTCATAATGTATACCAGTAACATCGTGGAGCATAGGCGTCCTTTTATCTAAAACACGTCTTCCTGCATTGATCTCATCGAAATCAATAAGTTCCAAATTCGAACGGAAACAACAAAAACGGCAAAATTGTATTCACCGGACACAAAACCGCCATAAATTAAACAACCCTGTCCTATTTGTTCCCAATAACTTAACATCTGACTGAATATATCTTTGACCGGTTCACTAGGAAAACACGAAAGGTCCCTTTACCGGCAATAGTGTTAAATTAAAATATGGATGAACCGTTGGAGCGAGTCATTGATGGTGACAGAGCCCATGATTTGTAGTCCCATCCTTTCTTTATCCGAAGTCCTAGTAATGCTGAACAGTCAAGGCAAAGCTACAACGGCACATACTCAGTACGTTGGTGGCGATCGATGACATTGGAAACGAAAAGCGTGTTTCCAGAAAGTGTCCTTCGCGAACAAACTGTTGAGGACAACTACTAGAGCACTAGAGCGCTCTGGGTTGGCGTGGAGACTTAAGAGCAATTGGCAATTCAGTCCTAGCGTGAGCTTGATAACGACACGAGCGGTCGTTATCAAGATCACCAGTTATTGGGGAGCTTCAGACAATTTTGTGGAAACGGTAGTTAGGAAAATATTTCATTATAGGTATAATTACGTAAACGTTGGCAATTGTCGTAAAGTAATTTGGATACACGGCCAAGTCAATCAAGCGGTCATTGGAAAGTACCGTCTAGAATTATATGAAAGGTTCTAGCAATACGCTTTGCAACGCTATTGGTTATGTACAAAAAACAACATTTTGAAAGGTATTCTGATGTATCATTTACACATTTATTTTATTAGCTCCTGCTACAATGCAAGTTAATTTAGCCTATATGTGGGACAGTGAAAAGCTAAATGAATGCTATCAATACGATCTATCTTGAACCAGGCAAATCATAAAATTTAATTATGGATATCGGTGAAATACCCCCATGGCCCACGAAGCACTGTTAAAAGCAGCAAGCTAGAGAGTTAGAGTTAATCGATCAGTGTTGTTACTTTAAACCATATGTACGTGATGAGTGAGGGTTATGGTTAAAGACCAGACTAGCGTGTGGACTGGGGTCATTGTGAGGGAGAGAGGGAGAGAGAGAGGGAGGGAGGGAGAGAGAGAGAGGGGAGCGGAGAACAGGAAGATATAGGCGGGGTGTGTGAGAGAGAGGGAGAGGGGGAAAGATGAGGAACGGAACGTGAGGTAGATAAATAGGAGAGAGAAAGGGACGAGGCAAATGGAGAGGAGAGTGATGAGGGAAAAGAAGGGGTAGGGAACAATTGATCGAGACACGGAGAAAAAAAGAAGATAGTAATATAGATATAGGAGAGAAGCACATAGGGGAGGCTGAGGGCCGAAGCTTGTCGAGACTTAAAGACAGAGCAAAGGGATGAAGAGAGAGAGAGAGAGAGAGAGAGGGGGCGAGGAGTTAATAAAGACATAATATAGGCTACTAGTAGATCAATAGTTCGAAGAATGTTAACGTTATACATGTACATACATTGCAAACAATAATAAACTAATACTACTACAGAGTGGGTGTAGGCCTACATGTGCGCTCTCAGTAAGTAGGCCCCTATTCATATTACAATATACAATCAAATGTCTTTGTTTGAGACATTTCTTCTGATCATTTCACCAGTGGCAGTGACCACGTTAGACTGTCCAGACTCTCCACCTTTCAATTCGCTTATGAAACCTTCTCCGTCTCAGTGTCGTCTCGGGGGAGTATTTGTGGCATTAGCAAGGCGTTCGACCGATCTGATACAATAACTATTTGTTTATCCACTCGAGTTAAACGAACGCTCCCCGGCGGTGCTCGCGGTACGATCACGCACGTGGGTACAACTTGATACAGGCGAGTAACATTGACCGCCAGTCCATGATGACCATTCTCTGTGAGACACGTACAGGTCACTTGTCGTGGACAATGATCCTGTCATATGTCATTCTGTATGCTGCTGTCTGACAGGTGTCGAGAGCGTGGCATCTAATTGGAAGCCGGCTAATTTGATTGTGTAGGTAATACTAATAACCGGTCCCCACTGCACGTTGTAGTTTTCCACAGGGTATTTATAAATCGAATTTTGGCGAGTAAGGAAATGAACAAAGAATACTATTAACATCTGCAGCTAGTTATTAAAGTATTGTTGATCAATGTCTTGCTTCCTTCCGATGTTTTCCGATTGTTTTGTCGTTGTATTTTTTCTGTGTGGTTTTAATCTCCTTTAACTCTCTCCATGTTGGAGGCAACCGGAGATGCCCTACATGTGCCTAACCCAGTAGGGAGATGGTTAAGTGATGGCCTAGATCTATGGTCTAATCGATCCATATCTAAAATATGTTTCACCCTCTCAGTATGTGAATGGAATTCGAACTTTATCCAATGGATCCTGATAACCGCATGCCTATGAATATTGTTTGCCCTGTTTATCATCCAAGATAATCTGTTACTCGTTAGATTATTAGATATCAATCTACTCCAATGTGTCCACGTTTACACTACGAGATACAGGCTGTATACGTTGCCATTAATGATAGAAGTATATTGGTTTCAGTTTCGTTGCAATCGAATCTGATAACAGCAGGAATTTCAAAGGAGTTTTATCCATGATCGACAACACGAAAGAGCGAGCAAAGCATACGAGAGATCCGATGTCTTCTCGGATAAGTACAATAATAAATGTTCCAAGCCTAACATGCGACCGAAAAGGATTTGTTTCTTCCACACGCTTTTGTTGGAATGCTCGGATGAAATGGGATACCAAGGATATGATTGTTTCGGAATATTTACTGTGTTGTTCGTTAGAACTCAAACAGCACTTCGCTATTTACTGTTTACCATGTCGGACAGATACTACGACGAGCTATTTACTTTACGACATTCAGCCCGCCTACTCAATCTGTCCGAAACTATGTCAATATTTTCGAATTACTTAATGAGTTCAAGCAGCGAGTAAAAAATAAGCACGGCTTTATCCTGTCAGGTTGTATCTCTATTTGAAACAAAAACAACTTCCTACGGGTCAAGGCGCAGACAAGGAGGTCTAAATATCAAACGTATTGCATGCGCGATTCAATACAGCATAGACTGGCATATTGACGTGTGTTGTATGGGCAAGATAGACATCTGTAGTCGATCTACGAATGGAACTCAATACGTGTTAAAATTGACATGGATTTCTAACATTGGTGAATAAGCAATATGTAGGGCATACGGACTGCCTAACCCTGCGCTATCAGCCTGCCATCGCACCGCCGGTGTTACGGGAGACTCAGAGAACAAATAGTTGCACGTTCGCGCCTACTCTCGGGGGCTTCAGAAACCATATTGGCAGAAACTCCATTTTTTTCTAACCTCTCCATGCCTCGCCCTGTCAAGCGTGACATTCTCCCAGCTCCAGTCATCTGGTGTCCATGTGGATTCGTGTATAAAAACTGGAAAACCGACTCGGATCGATGCTTTTCTAAATAGTTTGCGGGTTTTCTGCGCTTTTGTTAAGAACGCCTTACACAAACAATAAAGGAGTTTGATATCTGTTTTTCTCCGCATATCATAACAAAGAATGAATACGATAATTGTGTTGACTATTGAATTCAAGTGTATCATAGTATTCCACAAGTATCATAACACCGCGAACATACTTCCTAATGTACCTTTCTGACAATGAGCCAGAAAGATAATTTGTATTTATATTTTGTTTAGTGGGATGTCTACATTTCTAAACAGCTGTAAGATGGCAACTGTATATACACGGTGTACACTTCTATTAAATCAGTATGGAAAAATAGTGACCGCAAACTAATATCTATAACCTCGTTTGAATTAAAACCTGTTCAAATTGTGAAGTTGCTTTCATCCATTTGTTGTTTGCTGTCAATAGTTTAGTTCCACAGCACTACCAATGTTTAGAGAATGCCAATATTTGTCGGGAGGTGAATTCGGATTTTTGTTTAGTTGTCTATGGCCGAAGTTTGGCATGAGTTCCACAATAAATAAATATTCTTCCGGACTGCACAGCGTCGTGGCATATATTTGCGTTTGTCTTTCATTAACTTTCATTAACTCTTATTACACAATATATAGGCGTACTCTAGTATGTATATTCCAAAAACAATTTATTTTAAGGTTGCCATTCGTATTAGATGTCGGTTGTCGGGTACGATGGATGCTCTAAGGATTTAAAATATAATTCTAAATAATTCTAAATACTCGATATGATTATATACGTTACTTATATGCCCGGTATATACTGCTACAGATGCTCGGACCCTTGAAACAATCAGGAAATATTCCGTAATCTCCAATTTTGGAGATGTAATTTTTCTAAATGCCATAAATGTTTCAGATTCGATTACATACTAAGTCATCAAAACATGCCATTAATCAGAAAGATAAACTAATTTAAGAATGTTAAGATATATACATAATTTAGTATTGGTTTCAAGGGTTAACGTATGTGATAACGGGATACGTGTCTAATAATAATAAATACATTCAGAAATAATTCATACAATCTTATCAAAGGTCAATCGTGGTATAGAGTTTCAGAATTCCCAGCATTCGGGTCATCAATGCTGTAATACTGGTTCCAAATATAACAAATGCCGAAATCAACTTGAACTGAAGTGGATGCCAAGATTTTGATTGATGGGCAACTGACATGCTTCGTCCGGTGATTGACAGTCAAACATTTCAAGAGCAATTACATATATCTCCCCAAACAACGTTATACGTCATGAAGTCCGTAGCACCCCGCGGTGAAATCCACACGGGTAAGTCAAAACTATGCCCCTGCGGTGAAACGAACACCGGTCAATCGTCGATAGCCGTCTCTTGAGAGTTTGTCCGCACAACGAAGGCTATTCTTTGCGTAATTTTATCTTTGATATCTAATTACGCGGATAATTTGAATCATCAAACAGCTGCGTGCTTAAGGACTTGCAAAGATTTTACTTGTCTTTGTGTTGTCATTTGAACTTAATCACTATATTCCCATGGGAATACGTGTAAAGTACAGATTGCTTGCAAGATAAAGTATTCAATGAAACGTATATCAAACTATCAAAGCTGCCTGCTTACAAATATGCTCTGCTCATTCAGAATGAACATATTTCTTGAGAGTCAATAAGTTTAAATCAATAATGCGAATGTGACCGGCATCATTTATACAAAACATTGTCCATACACATAGATTGATTTTGTATTTATTTTGTAAGTACATGTATCGTGTTTCAGGCGTAACCGATTGTTCGTACAGTCAGTGTAAAATTCCTACTACGATAAGGTATACATTGGATTCTAATAACCAAACCCACCAAAAGCCAAGTTGTACACTTGTACCCATGGATTCTTAGAGACCACTCATATATGTAGTCACGGGCGAACGTTTCTCATTGATTCTACTGATACAGCACGTGGAACAAAGCGAGAAACCCAATTAAAAAAATCACTGAATCTCATATTATATCACGTCTACCAGTTAATGTGCACACTTGGTTTATAATGTCGTGGATTGTTGGACAAGTCATTTAAGCTAATGCATTGGTTCCTGGGTTATCGTTCACAGAGCTCCCTTAGCCGATAAGAGACCATATCACTCCCTTTGCCGGTGGCTAATACATTGCTAAGAGACTGCTATGGTTCTACCCTTCCCTGGTGGAGATGCTTGGACCTATACTAGCAGTCACGTGACTTTAATATCACGGTTTCCTAAACCAAGAGAATGCATGGCTTGTGTTATATCTAAGTGTAGAATGGTTTAAATCACAGTTAATGTAGTGTTATTTATTAAACTATTATAACATCTGCCCTACAAGCACGTCAACGAGTATCATCTTCATAACATTCGGCTCCAATCTTTTCAAGAGGAAAAGAAAAGTCTCGGGATGTCGTCTACATGCTCAGACGTTCACAACAACTTGCCAATTTTCAAAGTGAAATGTTTAATAATGATAAGCGACAGCTAGATTCAACCGGCAGGTGGCGCGTTCATCACGAGCCACAGCGAAACGGACAACCTGTCTCCAAACAATTAAGCCGTGCACCTGATTGTCAGGGTTGTAACAAGAACCCGTAACGGCGTTACGTAAAGCAGGACAACCTAGCCCGGCGCAAAGGAAATTGGACGCGACGCCTCACAAACAGCTGTAGACGGACTGCCAAGATAAACTGTCTGCGTGTCCGATGGCCTCGACCAGTTCTAGTTATGGATAGATGTATTGCTCCTGTTTGTCTGGGTTTCGTCCTACTGTGCCGTCACTGTGACATTTTAATTATCTTTAAAAACCACTTTAGAGTCTGAATTATACATGCTACGGTAGAGCTAGATTCGATTCAACAATGTGAAATAAGGCACGAGTAAAAAAACCTGGGTATTTTGACATTAATATTGTATAATCGTGACAACATATTGGATTTCCGAAAATGCAATATTTCATGGAGGCGCTGTAACGGGATATGTGGGTCTAGAATAGATGTGTTTGCTTTAGAGATCGACGGTTTGGAATTTGTGTTATTTTATCTGTCGAAATGTAAAGCATATTATTATTCACCCCATCATCTCTCTATATATCTTTCTTTCGTTCTTTTACTCTCCTTTTCTCTCTCTCTTTCTCCCCGTATCTCTCGCTCTCTCTCTCTCTCTCTCTCTCTCTCTCACACACACACACACACACACATGTTTCATACATGTAATACAACTACAGTACAGTAAACATGGCATCTGAGTATGTTTTAAATGATAAACCCACAGTACATTATATATATATCCGTTTTTGTTTATGAATCGTGATATACCTATATAAATACTATTTTCATTCATCTGTTTTATCTGCATATCATCTTTATGGTAGATCTAAGTACAAACAATTTTAGGTATAACGCAATACTTGTATTTCTATAGGTGTTGCACCATCTGTGTTGTCCTCAAACCAATATTGCCCAGATAATTGAAAATGACTACCCTGAGACGCTGACAGACTATATAGTCTTGGGGGTATTTAGGACATGTTGAAAGTTAGGCACATGGGGGACCGACTTAGTTAAGGACATCACTTAAACTATCCGTCATTGTCACCCGACGCCATGTTCAGGCTGAACTCACGTGACACAGATTAATCACGAAGTTTGTGACGGTCAAACGTGACAGTCAGAGAGGGCGGTCAAGCAATTGTTCTTGCGAGAAACCGGACATCAGCCGAATCCATCGGTCATCGAAGTCTCGCCCTGTTCAACTTACTCAATATCTGATCTACTGATTAAATCTGTGCGACAAGTTGCCAAATTGCGCAAGGCTGTTGACTGAATCACTGTGGAGGACAATGCTATCAGATAACTGATATTGTTAAGATATGCCATGTCTTAACATTATGTCTAACGCATACTATTATTACGAAACATAGTATAGGTATTAACCTATTGTGTTCGTACGTGATCTTTAGAGCGATATACTCACGATACCAACTGTGATTATTAATACCAAGTCAATCGAATAGAAGTAAGCAAGATGTAAGTTATTAGCCCATGTCGTCAATTTGTACTTAATAATCGATTAATATTTACATAAGAATTTAATTTAGGAAAATATGTAGTTTTTACTATCATAATACAATTATAATCTTCAGCTTTTCAAAATTACAACTACCCAATATGTCATAATCACCTAGTATCTATGTGTTGTATTATTAGACATTACACTCTTTCATTATCAATATTTCGAAAGAAAAAAGTCATTTAATCACGTCCGTTGTCTATTCGTACTTACTAGAAAACACCTAACGACTTAAAGCTTTGTAATACTAATGTACATCGTACGTGTTAATTACATTGTAGACAAGAACATGACGAAAGCAGAGGAAATAGATAAGAATGCACGACAGGTAAAGCTAGCAGTGCTTATAGGTCCATTAAGCTTATCGTCGAGTAGATACAAGCGGTTTGCACAAAGTGCTAATCATCTTCAGGTATGCAGGTGAGAAAACATCGTAATCACGTCTAGGTGGAATCTTTAGAGACTTTAGCATCTACGTGATGAAATCTGGGCGAACTGTGGGTATGATGAAGGCGATGAAGGCGATGTTATCTAACAAGTGATGTCAGAGTCTTAAGAGCTAAATTCAAGTTTAGTATACATGTACATGTAGCTATGTCAATATATTAGGGGCATGGGAAGAGCAACCCACTTGATATAATGCATACAAAGTATCGTTATTATTATTACTATTTTCAGTAGTAGTAATAGTAGTAGTATAATGCTGATTTATTATTATTATTATTATTATTATTATTATTATTATTATAATTCATATTATTATAATTCATATTATTCTTATTTGTAGTATTATTGTAGTTAGTTAAGACGCTACTATATATCGCATTAACCAGTATGCACTTTATATGATTTACAGATTCAATAACGATTTCAAACGATTTCAAACCACTTCAAACTACTTCAGATCATCATACAAAGAGAACCCTTATCCCACATGGAATACTAATACACCGAGAAGTGGCGGACGTAACAATGCATATATAACATGTACGACGTATTGACTGTGTATTCTTTGTACCCGAGACGGATCACCATTTGTCAAGTTAATAAGAATGTAACAATGATATACGTACCTCGTCCATCAACATATATAACCGTAATGTTTAATTCCAAATACCTGTCTAGTTAATCCTCATAGAACTGACAAGAATGTATTATGTAGAAAGTCCTGCCAACCGCCATAAACATTAAACGATCTGATGGATCCTCGGGGCATTTGCCTGTCGGTGATTGAAGTTGTGTTTTTCCTTCCCACCAAGGATTACTACCGGTCCTGTCCGGACTATACATCGCTCTGAAAGGTCTATCACGTAAGAAACAAAGCGGAGATGAAAGATCATAACCAGTCACTGGGCTAAATTGCCTATATAACAATGTCGCCACGGAGTTTTCATAATTAGATAAACGTAAGCAAATCAAATTAGTGAATACGATCAGTAGGGAAATTATTGTTAATTCTACGAGGTGATACATAGCACAGACGCTGATCCTGGTTTGAAGATTGGAATGTCTTTTATAGATCTAATAGACTTTGAGAGGCAATGTGTAATGTTCACCTTTTACAAGAAATATGTTTTATTAGTAAATGAATTTTTGTTTAGTTAGTTATTGGTGATTAGTTTTTGGAGAGTAGGATGGGGTGTGTGTGGGGGTGAGGTGGGGTATGTGTGGGTGGTGGGGGTGGTAAAAATCAATAATACAAGGCAGATTCGGAGATATACTTTAATATACCACAACTATAACAAACATGCTTAGGATAAAAATCACCGCTAAGAATGCCATCATGTATCGGGAAAATAATATCGTTTTTACGTTGCTAGTGTCATCGTGTATAACATATAAAAATCTCCGCCAATCATGTATCCGAAAGATAAAGTCGCTTTAACGTTCTCATGTCGCCGTGTATTAAATACAAAAACCGGACTTTATCACTGGTAATGTTCTTTGAAATAAAGAAAAACTGGGAAGTTCCAACTTCAATTTCGATCAGAAATCAAACACAATAAGTTGGTGTGAAATAAAATCGGATTGGTTCCGTCAAGTTGGAATGCGCACTCTAAATGAAAAGTACAAAAAAATAAAAAATAAAGAAGATTTCTGATTAAATTTTCTCGAACACTTCACTACTAATACAAAATTCAATATTGAGGAAATTCCCCGCAGTTCGGCCGAAGAAGTCTCATGTCACGTGCACTGCTCCATGTTGTATCGACCTGTGAGACAATGCGGAGACATTTGCAATAGATGTGTTTGAGAGGCCATTTACACCATCACGAATGTCCACCAACCATCCAAATGCCGGTTATAAAATTTAACCAAATCACATTTAGTCGCCGACCTAATTGCCTATTACGTCCGTTAGGTCGTATACCTTTCAAGGATGCAAGTTATTTGAGTAATCTAGGATGCAGTGCATGCATCCTATCGGAGAAGAATCTAGTGAATTATTCAACTGAAGATGGACAACTATTGCGCATTTGACATACACCTCTCTATAACACTCCAATTGATGGCAGTGCTTTATTAAAATATTCCACTTAAAATGAATAATATTAATTAAACATTTAGCTTAGTTCTCCAACTATCCCATTTCCAAGAAGTAGTAACTATCGTGATGCATAATGCATAAAGACGCTCCCGTACATATCCCGTCACATCCCGAGACGATCGATTTGAAAGGCATTCAAAGCTTTATTTTATTTTGCAAATGGGAAATCCATGTCGTCGAATTAGTTATCTTGTAAAGTCTTAATAGACACATATTCGAAATTTACGGTTAGAATTATATGTATGGGATCTATTTAGGTTACAGTGGCCGATTGTGTTGTATAATTCTAATAGAGATACACACAAGAAGGGAAGATAGTATTACAAGAAGTATGCCCACATACGTAATTGAAACAGTCAACGATTTATCTTCATAAATATACATTCCGTAAGGAAATAGCTATGTAAATATGGGCCAATTGCGCTATCATATCATTTATCAGCGTCAAGAGCATGCACACAATAGACAGTAGCGTATACCACTAATTTAGACGACCGTATAATGAATTACCTTTACGATGCATGGCTTAATCATGAAACATATATCAAAATATCTTCCGAGATCCTATACTACACGCTTAATTAATTTCATACTGCAACTCGCGTTAATATAGCTATTGATGAACGCAATATTGTTAGATTGAAACGCTAGGGTCCACGACTGATTCACTATCAGTGTCTAGAGCCTGTCAATGTCCAGAGCCTGTCAGTGTCCAAAGCCTGCCAATGTCCGTGCTATCGAGTCATTAGCACACGAGCTTGTCGATCAGGACCGTAATTAATATACCCTCTCTTCAGAAACAACCGCATTGTCAAAACTGGAGACACGCGTACAACCTTTCTCATGTGTTATTAACACAGGCATATTCATAATTCCTACGGGTTATTGTTCTTGACAGTGTCTAGGGAATGTTCGAAAACATTAAAGACAAAATACATCATTCCTACGGAAAGTATGTTATAATTACGTTGTTTCTTCGACGGCAGAAGCCAACGTTATATATTACATTAGCTGGAGAACCATCATTCTGGGGAATACTATTGGCCCCTACCTACTCTTTCATCTGTTTATGTATCTACTTAAATTTGTAATAAAACATCGTGCTGCAATAAGGAATTAATCTTGTTGGAAGTGCGTGTTAATCATTGGCACAGATACGTCGTCTATCCTCTGATCATAAACGTGTAAGATTTAGATTGTTCCCAATAAATGCAGGGTTAGTATGTGTCAAGGATATAAAACGTCTGTCAAATAACTTTATAAATATTAATTCAATACCGAAAGACTGTCTGCAAACAAAC
The DNA here is from genome assembly GCA_032361465.1 of Lepetodrilus tevnianus. Taxonomy (NCBI): domain Eukaryota; kingdom Metazoa; phylum Mollusca; class Gastropoda; order Lepetellida; family Lepetodrilidae; genus Lepetodrilus; species Lepetodrilus tevnianus. The sequence continues at coordinate 3,132 of JAUTBX010134752.1, read as the reverse complement.
ACAAAATGAGTGTTTGTTTTAGTGATGACATTATATAATTCCAGAGAAAGTGAGAAAGTCAATAATAGCGTAAGAACAAATATATTATTGTAATATGAGAGTAAAATACTTCAAGTCTAAACCCACCTGTATACTAAGCCGACACTTACGCTTATTTGAAGTTAGGTTTAAGAGCAACACAAGAAGTTTGATCTACTGTGAACTTTAAGGATTATTTTTATCTATAATTCTAAATTCAATAAATATATTCCATTTGTCTGACAATATCATGTAAACCAATTGGAAGTCGTGTATGTCATTGATGTTGTACAGATATGTTCCATTACCTAGTTTTCTTGAAAAGTATCTATTCAATAATCTATTTGTGACAGTCTCTGACATTTGAAGACAAACAAGAAAAATGGATTGCTAAAGAATTTCCCGAAAGATTTCGCTCATATAAATATTCTGAATAAATATGCACTTGCATATCATTGCCATCGGTTTCGGAGACCAAGAATTGAGTTGACATTGATTCTAGTTAGGGCGGATATGTTTATTTAACATGACCGTGTCATAACTTGAAATATGTTCTTATGAGTCTTTGAAAGAGAAGCATATCTTCCCTCATATAATTGGTAAATAAACAGGAAAGCGCAACATGTTTAAGATCAACATGTCACTGTTCGTCACTGTATGCTAACTTTCTCTCGTACGAGTGAGATTACCAGCGTGTTGAAGAACACAAACAGGTCGATATAACATACACTGCATGTAAACATTCATTTATAGCATGCTTCGATTTGGCGGTAAACTTACCCAGTGAGCAGACGACAGTCAAAAGTGAAAGACGAAAGGTATCCAGTGGTGTATCCAAAACTGCTGTCACCCTCCGCATTGTTCTAGAGTCAACATCGTCTGCAAAATCACTTGTCGTCTGCTTGTCAATGAGTCCCGTTCCAACACTGGAATAAGCTGTACAAATCCAGTGAAGCGTTGTCCCGCAGCAGTACCTAGTCTAATCCTACAGCTAGATATGATGTACGTCTATTAGCTAATCCGCGACTGCCACCAGAACAGAGTCGTTAGAGCTCCTCCTGGCCTATCAACTATTTGTTGACTTACTACCCCCAAAAAACGCGTGCGGTACTGCCCTTTGCCTTGTGGTGGAGCAAAAGCATATACACACACAGTTCGTCGCCAGTTTATAATATAACACAAGCACACACAGTATACACAGAGACACGGCGAACCGCGGCCAATGGGATACCGCGGTACGATCCGCCTCTCTCGTTCTGACGATTAATAGGCCCTCTACACAGACGACCTGCCGTTCACTAACGTTAGAGCAACAACACGCGCTCCCGGCGAAGTCAGTCAGTAGTAGGCCTAAAGCGCTCGACTGACTACCCTACCGAGCTAAAATCCAGTAGCCGTGTTTCTGTATCCACGAGAGAGTTCCATCTGTCTGTGGCACCTTCTTGAAACTGCCCCCCGCCTGTCGAATTCAAAACCTCCGGAGGATCCAAATAGTTCTGTATTACTCAGCACAGACGACTGAACAACGTGTATCAAAATCAGCATCATTACATACGAAGAACATATGTTTTCAGAAGTGATATTGGTTTGTGGATAGTGGTGAAATACAGGTATAGATGTTCCTCCCATACATCTATATGTTTCCAGGTTCTAACTGTGTTTTTCCCCACGTTGGCATACCTTGTACCTAACCTTTTTCTATTGTGAATAAAATATTTTAAAACTAAAATAATATTTTAGAAAAATGAACCTTTCTCCATATCAGTGCTTGACAATGTATTGTGGTTTCATGAGAACAAAACTCTGCTCTTCATGGCTCCATCTCCTGAATGAACCGGCGCAACATCTAAAACAGCTAACTCTAACCTTAGCAATATAGTGGTCTCCTTTCCGTAAACTCTATATATAATTCGTAGACTACTTTGGAATTAAATTCTTTCCTTGCAATTGTCTCCGTGTTTGGCATCCTGTGGATCTCCGACAGTCTCAGCACGTGTTATTTAGTGTTATTGATCCCGAGGACCTGGGCAGCTCCGTGCTACTCCGGCCTGGCGGGGACCCAGCAGCAAGCGGTAATAAACGGTGGTAGATGTTAATCTAATGACACGGTGGACACAGCAGAGATGGAGAATCAGAATCGAAGCCAAAGGTACACAATGAAATGCAACATCAACAGAGCAAGTCAAGGAAATCATAGTCCTTCGATGTTCACAGATAAGCGACTTCTCGATGTCCCTCGTGATTGAAGTCTAAATCTTACACCGAAGACCAGGGTATCGTTTCTCGAAGCTCTCGTATCCACTATGAGGCCATTGCGCTCTCGTAAGTGCACGATCCGCATGTATTAGAGATCGCTACGAGAGTCCTTATGGTCTCGTAGTAAATATGAGAGCTTCGATAAACGATACCCAGATTGTTAAAAGTCTGATCATGTCTAATTTCCGGGTGAATCAATTTTAATTCCAGACGTTTATGAGCGTGAGTCTTTAGAACGGTGTGTATTTGATTGACCACCGTTTCATTGACCGAGGGATGTCTATGTCGATATAAGGACATTGCAATTGAATGATGTCTTAACAGCTTCTGAACTGTTTCTATTTATGTACGCTTCAATTTCCTCTTTCCCAGTGAAGTTGTCCTTGGTATCCTTTATACAAATCTTCATGACAATACAATATTCGAATGCTGTATAACATTTGATAATTAATATTGAAATCTTTTTTTAATCCAAATACTAGTTTACCAATATAATTTTCAGGCGTATAGTTTATACATCTTCATGCAATACACTATTCTAATGGTTTAGTACAAGGAAGGATCTAGAACATATTGATAATTAATTGATCACGAAGAAAATAATAATCCAGTTACATTTCATATCAATACTAATCAAATGATTTTTAGTTCTTAATTAACTCCAATATCTCCCTTAACAATGTTGCTATTAAATACTCTGATACGGAACACACATTCTGAAGATGAGATTCCGAGAAATACCAAACGATATCCAACGAAAGAAAATTCCAAACACTACTACTAGTCCAGGCAAAATAGGGTTTGACCCAAAACAAATTGCAATAGTTTGCAAACCTTTTTTTTCTGGTTCCTTAGGTA
>JAUTBX010134641.1:0-19234 GCA_032361465.1 Lepetodrilus tevnianus | reverse complement strand
TGTGTGTGTGTGTGTGTGTGTGTGTGTGTGTGTGTGTGTGTGTGTGTGTGTGTGTGTGTGTGTGTGTGTGTGCTCATCCCGATGATCTGTATTATTACACCCGACACAAGATGGCAACATCCTGTACAATATAAAGATCCAGCAATATTCACATCTAATTTTTGTATTTGAAATCAAGTAACTTATTACTGTCATTATTTGATCGAGGCAAATGAATGAAAATATGTGTGTAACATAATCCAGTCATAGCGGATTGAGTCACGTCTAAATCGTAGAACGATATCCTTCTGACGACTAAATTAATTGCGATTAAACACATGTGCCATTGTGCAGCGTACACTATCTCATCAGTTATGGTATTGTATCACCTAAATAGTTTCTCGCGTTGTAGGAGAGCTGAGGGGTCCAATTGGTAGACATTTGACGTTTGGACCTGACTTGCTCCGATAAGAAATCTAATACAAAACGAGTGAGGGCAGAGAAGTCACCCTTGACCCATACCTTACGAGTTATTAGAAACAGTACTGTCATTAGTTTTGATGGCACTTGCAGATAAACCAACACCTGTACTTCTGTCCTCGTGGTGGTCTCGCGAGAGGTCACGTGAGGTGACCCGTATCGTAAAGGGGCCCGGTTGTCGTTAAGTAGGTCTCATCCGTTTGTCATCTTGGTCAAAGCAACACACTGGCGGGCATATTAAATGTGACTCTCGCGTGAGAGCAACGCCCCAGGCTGTAACTGTAAACGAAGAGAGCTATATTTCAATGCTTGTCTGAGAAGTGCGCAGGTTTACTTACAAAGAACGCATTAAGTTTTTAGGCATTCCGAATGTGCTACACGCGATACACTCCGTGATATCCAGCTCGATGACAAGGCGGTATCTGCCATCATCTGCCTCATTGGACCCCTCCATTATCACTAATGCAGACACCCATATTGCATTTCCACCCCTGTCCCTCGCGCAGTATTCAACAAAGAGTTACAAATGACTTGTGGCAAACGCTGGCGAACTAATACCTTATATCCAGGCATTTATGTGTCAGCTATAGGTAGAGCTATATCAACTGCGTTTTATTCACACATATCCGACGTTTCTTTGTGATGATAATGCAACTGCTTTCCATAGACCATAATGGTAGGTTTTATTGATGCAATATATATTAATGAAATAACTACATCAGGTCACACATGTAATGACAGTATATCCTATTGTCAGTTTGGAAAATTAAAAATTAAACAGTTCTTCTGGCTGCAACCTTGATAACAATGCATTGAAGTTGTTTACCCAAGATCCGCACAAAACGGGCATCTCTGTATTTCGTAGATCTATGCCTATGGCTAGCTCAATAAATTGGTCAAAGTTGTAAATATTCCTCATGCTAATCAGAAACTACAATGAGTAGAATATTATCCACACAATATTAACTGCTGGCAAACTCACAACCTATACTCGTCTTGGGATCAATCAGACAATCTTCTCTACGTCCTATTCTCCTTCGACTGATTCCAATGTAATGGTTGTATTATACCTATAGTACTTTCCGAAAAGTCAAGTTGCGCACGAGTTACTTTCCTTGAATACCTCTTTTTCTTGGAAGTCGAGCACTGGACTCTAGTCTTGTTTAGTAGGCAACTGGCTGTCTTGCTTGTTCGCATACTACCAAGTATTTGAGCGCCTTTCGCTAGAGGAGAATACAGATATTTAATGTCTGATAATGTCTTGTTTTTATCCAACAATAATTAACCAGCTCTGATATGCACATTTTCTAAAAATCATGTTTAAAATCCGTTCATTTAACACTGTTGGCATCCACATTGCCGGGATTTACTAGGAAACCACAAGGGAGATAATTCAATGTTCATGTAATCAGGGGAGATAACCACACTTCTCGGAAAGTCCTATCCACACCTACATTACATTACATGATCGTGGCTCAGGCTCGTTCTCCGTCCTGCTCTATCAGTCGAGTAGTCTCCCCTTATGTGCAGGTGTCATATGCCTAATAAAGACGCCATTGTTCTAGAGCTCTCAAGACAACGACATTCTATATGGCCGGTAGGCATACATATATATACATGTATGTGTGTATCTCATTGTACTACTTAGGTAATTTACCAGCTCAACTGTGAATCTGAAGTACCGGATATCCCACCCTTAGATCTACTATTTCTTCGTCACGCTCGCAAACAATTCCATGATTGTCACTGTATCTATTAAAATGTAATCGTGTTACTATAAACCGGTGTCACTTTATCACATGGCAACTTGAAAGAAACAATTCCATGCACTGTCTGCGTGATATGTCGGTGTCGTGCAACTGCTAATACACACTAGCACATGAGATCCCTGTGAGATATTTATTGATATCTAGAATATGTTTGATATCAATTATTAGTCTCTTGGTTGGCTGAGCACGTGATGACCCCAAGTCATTGATGCGGACTACTTTGGTGTTTTTTTAGTATTACTAAACATTAGATGGTAATTAGATAGGCGTGCCCTCAACTCCTGCTCAACTCAATTTCGTCTACTGCACGTTCGTCACTCACTCTAGATGTTTTTGTTTGTTTTCTGTTTCAGAAGATCCTTCGTCCAGCGATAAATCAGGCATCTTTCCCTCCCCTACCTGGTCTATATGGCGACCTATTTGCTCCACAATGATGAACTCGCCGTATTACCCCGCCAGTCGTCCCTTATACACATTCTATGGCGGATTCCTGGGACTTTCAAATTCTGGTGTTCCTTATCCCTCAGTTCCAGTCCATCCTGGGTTGACTGGAGTTCCTGGTTATCCGTCGGTGAGAGACATTTCACACACAGCTTCTCCTGTGTCTGCCTCAGAACTTTCTCCTAGCCCTCAACCACACCCTTATCTCTCCATGTATAGATATCATCCATACCTCTCGCCCGACAAGCTGAAAAGTCCAGATTCAACTGTAGTAGAGGGTTGTCTCCCCTGACAACGGTGTTTTACTTCCGGAGAGAAACGAAAGTGGGATAGTTACCTCCCTTGTCATTGAGAAATTTAACAGATAATGTCTTTCATTATAAATTAGGCCCCGGGTCACGAAACCTCTTGGTTAACCCCTTTGAGTGTGATTTCATGCACAACTTAAATTTTGTATGGAATCTTTTTGACAAAACTTTGAGTTGGACATGGAGTATTAGTAAAAAAAAAGAGCTTCGTAACCTCGGGGCATGTTCTTGTTAATATAATATCACATACCACATTGACAGACACCGAACAACAATTGTGTGTGTGTGTGTGTGTGTGTGTCTATGATTTGTGTGTTATGTTCCACAACCGTTGTTATATTTACCGCATCGTTATTTATAGGTTCTAGATTTCTCTATATTGTTCCCTGCGGACGATAAGTGACTGTTTTTAAATATATGGGTATGGTCAGGGGAAGCTCGCGATTCCTCTAGCCTTCCCTGCTGACGATACGAGACTGTTATATATGGGTACAGTCAGGGGAAGGCTAGAGAGCATCCAACATCGTAAGATGATATTTTACCGATACCTGCTGGGTGAGGAAGAGACAAAGACCCATAATATTAAAACTCACACGAAATCACCTCATATAATATAGTAATGCGAGTAATGTGTTCTTTGCCGGTTTATTAATTCAAAAGCACGCATCATTCTAATAGATGTACGTATCCATCCATGTAATCGGCCAGATAATTTCTTTTTACAAATATTCGTATCAGTATCGCGACGCCATTTTGCTTTTATCACGGTAGCAAATCTCGCGGTTCTAGCGAATTAGAGTCTACGTATTATAAATATCCATGACGTTAGAAATCAGATTGTAAAAGAAATATTTATATATAACGTATTATTTGAATATGGCAGGATATGCATTGAATACTTTAAACTATTATTATTATATTGTATAATACGTCTATTTTGTATAGAGCAAGTAGGCCTAATAGCAAAAACATGAGCAAACTTTTATATTTTATTTGACACATTGACTCCTGACCTCATGGTTTGGTGCGATCTTGTACCGGCTGAGATTGGGTCACGTCACCCAAAAATGGGTGTCGAAGCTAAATACTAAAACTATTGAGAAAAGAGACGATTACATGTAGATATGTAGATCTGTGAACTAAATGAACAATCCAAGAACACATTACTATATGATGAGAGAGGTGATTGCGTGTGCGTTTTAAAAGTTACGATATTCGATGCTCACCATACCCATATGCAATGTCTTATGGTCGCAGGGAAGGCTAGAGCGATCTCAAACTAAGTTATGTCAAGGTTACGTGCCGTTAAATACAGTATTTATTAGTAGTAGTATTCATTTTTCATTCCGATTTGATATGTATTCACTTATATCGGTGTAAAACAACGTCGGGAATGATATATCTTTCAGAATGTAGTTATCCAAAATGTTATATAACCTATCATTATATTTCAGGGATACCACTGATGTTTTGTAAGATCTATTCTATAACATAATTATGTCACGAATAAATTGAAATGAAATGCAACATAATTGTAGTATGATGTGTTTCAATAAAATGAAAATTGAACATACGCGTTTTCAAGTTTATCACAGTACAGCACTATCGTATTTAGCTCGAGATTCCTCTAGCCTTAATGCTGACCATAAGAGACTTTTTGATATGAAATGGTCAGATTGAGGCTAGAGAGATGTCCATGACCAGAAATGATATAAGCCCACACCCGCGAGAGTCCGGCAGAAACAAACACCGGTACCAGTAAAACGGGCACGAAATCGACTCACTCACAGTATAGTAATGTGTTCTTGGTTGGTTTGTTAGTTCGTCTCCATCCATGTTATCGGCCTGAGAATTTCTTATTTCAAATCTTCCGACTTTTACGGCGACGCCATTTGCATTACCAATCTTGCAGAGCTAGCAAAAATACGTGAGGTCAGGGGTCAACGAGTCAAATAAAATAGTAAAGTTTGCTCATGTTTGCACTAATTACTTGCACTACACACAATAGACGTAATATATAATATGAAAATAATAGTTAAATGTACTCAAGGCATATATGCTGTAATGCTCATAACGATATTTTCTTTGACTCGTTGACCCCTGACGTCACGAAGTTATGCGTATGTTTGCTAGCTCTGCGAGATTGGTCATGCAAATGGCGTCGCTCCTTCGAATAGTATGTACGAAAGTAATGTGTGAAGATATAAAACGTACATAATGGCCACGCCTGGGCAATACATAGGAACTGGTTAGGGACCGATCGCCCCAACACCACTGTACATATAGCGCTTGTTTTGGATTACGGTATATTTTAAATAAAAGCCACCTACTAATTATTAATAGAGGACAATTGGAGCAATAATTGTATTTTCCTTTAAATTATACATCAAATAGTTTCAAATCTTCAAAACAGTGAAAATTACCACGCTTACGCGACTAAACAATAATGTCGGTTCAAAATGTCAAAAAAATATGTTGGCGCTCGTATTAAGAAAAATATCCAGGACATTTTTAATATTTTAGGCGATAATAAGTCCCTAACCATGCAGTAGTAGTGTTATTAGCTGCAGCTACTGACTCGATCAGCAAAACGCGTACAGGTTATGCCACCATGGTCCGATAACAATCCAATCTAATCTAATTTAAATTAGATCTCTTAGAAATCACACATTAAATATTATAACATTCTTTTGCTACAAAGCGATGTTCAAATATCTGAGCGTCAGTTACAGACCTAGGGCCATGTTCCCGAAGCTATCGTATATATAACGACATCGTTAAGTCTTCGTGGAGTAAAATGTGATGATCCAGAAAGAGTCAAATATGCTTCCACCAAGTCTTAACGATGTCGTTACGTGTACGACACCTTCGCGAACATAAAGGGGCTTAAGTCAGTTTTTGATGACCAAACAAATACCGGCCCTGATTGTAATGAGATTAGCTACACACTTTCAATAATAATCTTATAATGATTTGAACACGGGGGGGGGGGGTGGTCAAACAGGTTTTTGGTTCATGTTACAGTACTATATTAATGTCCCCAATATCACTTGAGAATACGCAAGCATCACCAGGAAGTTGACAAGAAACTGACTACCTGTAATGAATGATGATGTTAGCAGTGACGCTGATGTCATCCATGGCACAGCCAGTACAAACAAGAACATCATTGGGATTCATATAGTTCAGCAAAACCTTGGTGATAAATTAATGGATGACAAATAATGATGGCGTAGCATGGAGGTCTCAATAATTATGTCTACTATGGGTTATAAAGCACTAAATTATTTGAATTTGCCGCCAGAGGGTGCTTCGTACCTAAGAGTACGGCATAGATGGGATGTCTGGCTCTGGATTGGTTGTAAATGGTAATTCAAAGACATCAAATGTGAACTACATGAGAACCTAATTTATCACAGTTGATAGTCGTCTAATTACGCTTGATTTATCCACCCCAAAGTTGTTATTTACTGGTGTACTATGCATTTGTAGCTTAGAACTAGTCTAAAAACAACCATAGATATATGTGATATTATGCCTTTAAAAACCCGAAATAATATGTCATTTACCTAACGCAATTACGCCCCTTTCAATTTCATATGAGTCTATTTCCTTTTGACATTATTCAAAGATTGTGAATCCTCATCTTGCAAACTAAACACCGATTTATTGTCCGATTACAACTAAACGTATGCATGGCATTGTTAATTATATTATGGCTAAACTATGTTAGCGATGCCGAATGTTCGAAGCGTTCACACAAGAGCAGCGATTTGGTTGAGCACAATCATGTGCCAAGCTATGTTGAGTAATATTCTCTTTATTTTTCAATAAATATATGCCGACAGTTTCATGACCTTATTAATTTTATGTACATGTATTCATAGTTCCTAGACATTGTCCAATATTTGTTTTTTTCTCCTCCGCATATCGTAAAAAGAATGACAAAAACGTCATTATCACCGCACGTCATTATCACCGCACATTATCACCGCACATTTTCCTGCAGGGTGCGCCCAAACTAAAAATAGATCAACGTGATTTTACGTTACTTTACCTCTCCATTGACGACACTGGGAAATGATCATTACAAAGAGGAACGGTATTCAAATAAGCTGTATAGCTTGATTACCAATCCTCGTTCATTTGTGAATAAAAATATGTTTAAACCATCATTACAAATAGGATCTAGAACCGCAGACTTTGAAACCCTATTCTTACACGAAACTAACATCAACAGTCACGTCATTACGTCTATGATTTAGGTTGGTCTTGTAACATTGTGATATACAAAAATTAATAATAACAGCAAAATAGATATTTGGTGATTTGTACACAATAGAATAATACAAGACTTAATGTCTGAATTATTTGGTGATTTGCCATTGACCGGCTAAGTACAGTTACGAAGGTAATGAGGAGAGTTATTGGGGTTTCAAACTTTTGAGACAGGATCAGGCATAAGAACATTTGTACGGAACTCTACGTTACGAATCACATGCGATGTGAAATGATGATAATTGTCGAGTGCGTCTACAAGAGTGCGAGAAACTGTGAGTATGGATCTTGCAAATTGTAGCAATATACAACGTAAAGATAATATTGCTTACATTTTCGGTACATTTAAGAATTGCTTTTAAAAAACACCGAGGGAAATCTACATTTTACACACTCCCGGAACGTATAATTTATTTATTTTTATTATTTTGAATTGGGGTTTAGTGTAGCTCTCTAGAATCTTTCACTAATGTGCTTGTCAGTTTTATGGCAGGAGGAAACCCGCAACATTCGTAGCGCTGAATGTTGCAGTAAACCTACGAGCACCAGCTGGCACTGACAAGACCTACACGGATAATAACTGTACTTTTTAACATTCCTATTTTAATTTGTATTTATATGCACATACAAGTAAATATCTGTCGGTCTGTCTGTCACTCTACAGACAGAGCATCCTATCATAATCAATATCGCGTCAGGAAGGTAACGTTTGCGATACTTCTTAGCTAAGAACTTCAGTGAGAAAATATCTCTTCAAAAATTACCATGAGCAGAAACCCAATTTGGCAAATTCTTATAGTACTTACGAACTTCTTTGGACTTAAGTTTAGAAGTTTAGAGAATATGGGCCCTGGAACCTTTGGCTCAGAAGTCCGACGCAGTGCCACTGCGCTGCATCCCGTCCCGTATAATTATTATAATCTCGTCAGATACGCAATGTGCCCCACTTGCTGACAATGCTATAGACACGTGAAAGTTACAAAGGGACTCCGGTAAAATATTAATAGCATCTTCTATTATATTTATGACATGTAATCACTAGTGTTTGTGGATACGCGCACATGCGTATAACCAGCTTGTATCTAAAGATTCGCCGATTTATGGACATGTGGAAAATAATCGTTGATTTAACAACGGGGAGGCAATCTTTGTTTAATTTCCTCGCTTGTCCTTCTCGGCACTCGCGGGTTTCTCTCAGCCTATTGGCAACATCATCGATATAATAAAATAACAATTTCAGTGCAGTGGGCTGTGTAATCGAGTTGTCGCCCGACCGAGCGGTCTGATTTACTGTGCGCGCCGTGTGCAAAACCACGAGTAAGGGTGCATGGCGGGGACATGGAGTTGGCGAGAAGAAAATGGCCGCCTCAATAACTGTACGCCGGGATTGATCATGGTGATGAATGGGCAGACGTCTGGGTGAGCTCCCGACCAAGCTGTGAAGTCAACTTGCGACATCAAATTGTCTGTTTGTGCATTAAAGCAATGTCATAACTCGTTGATCCGCCATATTGGCTTTGTGGTTTCGGAAATTCCCATCATCCATCAAATTGTCTGGACTTCCGCTTCCGTGATTCGCACCAACTCGCGACTGCCTGTCCGTGTATACAGGTTGGATGAACACAGCCCGTCGTCGTCGAGTGGATACGTCATAATGTTGGCATTATTCGAGCATTTGTGAAGTTGATTTTTTTAACGCAAACAAATTGTGTTGCGCGAGCAGTGAAACGATAAACCAACTTGGCCTTAAATTTTAAGGGGTCGTTTTCTTCATTCATGGATGAGAAAACCAATTCCATGTCAGTATAATTGTATTTCCATGACACATTCTTATGAGAGGTCATACGAATATGTACGACGATCGCGAATCTGTTTTCTTCAATTCCCCAATTCACCTTTTGTTTTATTATTTTATTTTACGACAAAAGCGAATCGAAAGTTTAGTATAGACAACAATTTAAAAGATTGTGTATTATTCTAAAGATGTAACGCTAACTTTCCATTCTGTTTGCACAATCAGAAGCTTCCATATGTATCTACTCGTCTATATATTCACACCGCATCGTGTGCATTCCTGTATCGCACATGGCACCTCATATATCAAACATGAATATCATTGTGATGAAACAAAGATGTTGATGAAATAGTCCATGAGGGGCTCGAGTTATTTTAATTATAAACAGAGCATTCCCCCAGACATCAGTGTTAACAGTATTATATAGATATAGACAGCCACCACCAGAACGCATACGTCGACACGCAGTTGAACTTGCTTCCTCGGGGAAATTTCAATAAAAGATCCATGAATCCCCCATTTCGTTAGCGTAACGCGGTAGTCTGACTATCAATTCTACATGCCTGTAAGAACGTTAACTCGCAAATGTTATGCAGCCTACCTTTAAAGGCACAATATCACGGATGATTGATCCATATAATGGACAAACGAATTTCGATCTGAGACTAATTACGCATGATTTGTTCACCCAAATGTTGTTATTTACTGATGTACTTATCCCCCAGCACTCGATAGTTATAAAACAATCATATTGTATATTACATAAGGTAACGTTCCGCTATTTGTCTTGTAATTGATGCATCACTGTTCTAAGAAGGAATGTGCGAGCAAACATTAGAGTATGTCCCCTTGCATCATATATAAAGAAGCCGTTGTCTATCGGGGGTGGGGTGCAGTGTAGATTTGTCAAACACACAGCGGTGGAAAGCTTTTCGGAAGTAAAAACATGAGTGTATGTATGTCAAGTGAATGTACTTTGCAGTTATAGCTAAGAACTAGTCAAAAACAACCACAACTATAGCTATGGTATTACCTTTAAAGAATGGATTTGGAGATGCGGGATCAGAACCATACTACATGTATTATGTAGTAGATTTTTCCTCTAGTCGCAACATCAAGTAAATCAACCGGACGGCACATAAAATGAACCATTAGATAGGTATGGCGAAAAAACTATGTTATAGAATATACTTTACTCATTAGTATTTTTTAGATGCAGCCCCCACTATGTTCAATAACATAACTCAACGACTAAACATGATATTAGCACGATATGTATACAATCAGATAGATGACACGTCATATAATTCAATAATATAAATAAATTCAAAACTATGAATACAACTTACTATAGAACAAAATCAACATTAATTTCTTAAGTCATGTCAAGATGTATGTAGATCTATATGTAAGTAATTGTCAGAAATTTCAAAACCATTCAATTATTAGTGTTTGCATGCAGGAAAGGAGCGATACCTAACTTTTTTTGTTGCAGAGAGAAAGTGATTTCACATTAATGCATTCTCTGCTATCGTGAAACCAGCACGATGTTATTTAAGGAACAGTCCATCTCTTTTCAATTCCAGGAGGCGAACTACTTGGGGTTCATTTTGACTGTTATGGTTTATTGTCAAGTGTCCTAACCCCTTAAATCCCTTTTTCTAGACTCGTGTATTCAATACAATAACTCCTGATCATTACTCCTGAGATGTCCAAGCCGCGGCCGCGATGTTATGGTCTGAAATCATTCTGTGAGACTGGTTCTCTGATTGATCTGCGATACCAGAGGCTGTGATCCTTCTAGGTCCGCCGTTCCTCCATTGTTTTCTCACGGCATCTTGAGCGCTCATCCGGAGTGTAATATGCCGAGTGTGATATCAAACAGTTGCATTGAAGAGTTTCCTCTGAGCTCACGATAATCAGTTTCAAGAGTGCCCCTGGGGGTCACAGAAACGCCGCAGAAACGCCACAGAACTGCTTGTTTAAGTATAACCGGCCAATCCTCAAGTCCCATTTCATCAATTGTTATAGGATATCTCGGTAAAGATCGAGCCCGGCGCTTACAGTTGCACGGCAAATGGATTAGAAGCGGCATGGCCCCTCTGACGGCCGTTCTATCGACTAGTGTCATCAGTATCCATCACATCTCAAACACGCTTTCTAAAGTACGCTTTATTAAAGGGGAATGCTAGTGTTACGCCAGTGCTGCGCGTGCCGCCCTAAAGTAAATCGGAACGAGGCTTGGTGTCCAAACGTTAGAGAGTTCATCATGACCAAAGAGCTCCTGTGGGAAACAGCACATAAATAGCCACCGCTCCGAGAGGCATATGCACATATAATCATAATCCCCGTTCACATTACCAAAGTTTACATACGTCAGAAAATATACATATATGCATATTTTACTCAAGTGTGCAACAGTAAATTTGCTATGTACATGTATTCACATAACCACTGAAGTATTGCCTGAGTATAACATCAATTAATTAAAATTGTAGAACTTTCGACTTCGGAAGCAAAGGTTCCAGTTTCCAATCCCGCCCTGGTATCAATGTTCACGAAGGTTACCTTTCTGACGCTGTCTGTAGAGTGGCAACGCAGTTATTCATCCTTGGTCTGTCAGTACCAGCCGTCCTCGCAAGTTTACATTCAGCGCTACGTATTATTGTAATTGATTTATCAATTAGATTTAGGTGGTCTACTGATTTCACATTAACAGAAATGAGTGGAAGCATAAGTAATTTGGTCCGCTATTTAGAAAAGATTCACATGCAAATTACTTGGAACCTTACTGTGCGTTCACATGACAAGAAATACTCAGACAATACTTTTACTCATTATGTAGAAACAAAAGAATGATCGCCAAACATGTGCCTGAGCATAAATCGCATTCTCTAAATATCTACGGAAGTCATAATTATCATTGAACTGCCTAATGGTATAGTCTAGTATAAATTGGTGCAAATGCCGTAATATTGGTTCAAAGCTTTGAGCATGGTACACTGTTCTTACAAGTAATAGCCTACTCTATTGTAGGGTTATGTGAAGATAGTGGCCTGGGGCCCGTTGCTCAGAACTATTGTAGCGGATTGTAGCCTACAGTTATTTTAAGGTCAGCGCTTTTAATTTTGGCGGGAGCCCAGTTACAATTATTGTAGCGCTACAATATTCTGAGCAACGGACCCCTGTATGGAACACGTTTCTAGCTGCCTTCCCATCGGGACAAACTATACAATAAAGCCTATGGTGAGTTGATTGCGGCTAATCAAGAATGAAGCAATTTTCAACTTGGTTATGGGATTGTTCCTCGATTTAACGCCAGTACATTTTAAAATCCTTGCAGGCTTCGTGTCTCGCTGCCAGATGAGCATATATCCATGTTCCCATCGAAGCTAACATTTGTGTAGTGAAAGCAGCCCTCTGCCGCTAGATAATCGTAAGTATCATTAACAGAAATGCTGGCAGGTGACAGTTATAACCTGGCCAACCATCTTTGTGAAGGGGGAATAACTCTACTTCTTGACAGCCTGACACCTAGTGCTGCCCCCTAGCGTAGGTATCCTCTTCATCTAGCTCAGGTGCCGCGAGCTGAAGGATGTGTTAGCGGCAACTTCAAAGAGCGCTCAAGTGGGAACTTTTGTCAACGGAACACAAAGGAGCACTTGAGGAGAAACTCCTACCGCCCGTCCTGGCACCAAATCCTGGTCCAGTCTGGGTTACTGATAGCACGGACTGCACGTGCATCGCGTGATATTTCTGGAACGGTTACGAGTGGTAAGGAATTACTGTAAGAAAATCGCTGACCTTTTCAACGGTACTCTCCAGATAACTTCCAGTCATGGATCTGCTATGCGTTCTCAATTCCAACTCGATCCTTTAACTTTTCTAATTCAGTCAATACCGCAATGAAATGTTCGAGGAATAGAAGTTAGTAGGCCTATACATTACCTTTCTTAAACGATATTGATAGAATGCACCGACTCTGTAGGGTGGCAATGCGGTTATCATCATTGGTCTTGTCAGTACCAGCCGGTGCTCTCAGGTTTACTGCAACATTCAGCGCTACGGATGTTGCGGGTTTCCTTCTGTGTTAGTGAACTAGTATATAAAACGACTTTAAACCCCAAATTAAAAACAATAATGTTTAAATAATAAATATATATATATATATTGTTAGCCACAAAAATCAAGTCTCTACATAATCAAGAAATGAAGTTATGAAAAGAAAATCGTTTATGGCGACCATTTTCAAGTTATTGTTTCCAAAACATATTTGCATTCATTCTATATGTACGAGTGAATTCTCCGAACATGAAAACATATTGTTTGTCGTTAATATAAAGTCTGTAAGTGGTCTATGCATTTATGAAATAATGCATTCGTTGATGGCCATTTTGAACTTAGAATCTTTGAAAAAGAATCAATCCTATATGTACCATTGGATTCCCTGACCATGAACATATATTATTTGACACTAAAGTAAAGATTTTAAATAACCTATGAATGGTGTTTGACAATGTTTGAAGATGTCAAAACACCAATAAAACATTGTCTGGACGCCAAACCCAGGTTCGTTGTCTGGCTGCCGAACTATTAGTTTTTCCTTAAAAGTAATATTAGTAAGTTCAATAATTGTATATCTCGACAAGTGCATCGAAAGTCCAATTAAACTGTATATCGACGTCTTGATACCATCTCCGGGCCTAGCGAGTTTCCCCCTCCATAGCCTAACAGAGTGCGACACAGTTGCTTGGATGTGGCAAGAAGACCGCGTGTCTGGAACAGCATACCAGACCTCATCATCACAGACACACTACTGGCCCTTACGTATGACCCTGACAGCTTCAGTCGCGATTCCATACACATGCAGAAGATCGAACGATTCATTACATACTCATGTACAGCAAGGTCTGTGATGCAGCCGGTGTCAACGACGCCAAGCATCGCCTCTTCACCACTTGACGCAGATCGCTGGAAATCATCCCACAAACCCAAGCTGCGCGGTTCTAGCATGTACAATAAGCACTACTTGGTCACCTTGGTCCAGCTGCATATCACCGACCAGTTATAGGTGGGACTGTCACAAAGAAGGTACCTGTAGCCTACATGGCAACTACGGTGGACCCATCTCCCCCAGGCAAGGGTACCAATTCCGAGCTTTGCTTGCCTCCATGCTACCGTGGTAGGACTCGGAGTTAGGTCACGTGGGCTAGGCAAGATGCGGTGGACCACTCTCAGTGGTATGTGCCATCCTCATGCACTGCTGCCGTATGAAGACATGCGCGGAAGAATGCAGATGCAACCGCTCTATGCACATATCAAGTCGGTGCATAATAACAAGCGCAATGATGACCAGTAGTGCTTATAGTTGGCATCATAGAGCGCAGGCCATCCTGAAAAATGTTCACAATTTTTCCCTTAGCAGCTGGACTAATGAATGTAGTGACAGTAATAATTTCCCAGACTTTGCTAGTCGGTTTCACACCGCTAGCCCCCGTTCCGCTATCCCCCTGTTGTTACAATACGTAATTAGTACCGCTAGTCCCCGGCGTGGCTGTGCCATGCTCTAAAATGTCTAATCATGTTACTTCCTACTACCACATGTAGCATACAGAATAAGACAGGTACAGTAGTACACGTACACGTACACGTAAGACAGGTACACGGCGATATCTTCTACAACTGCATGTCCACTTTACTCCTGCTTTCAGTCTTCGACTTCGATTTCTAGAATACTTCACTAATATCATGACTTGTCAGTGTAGGGCAGGAGGAAACCCGCAACATCCGTAGCACTGAATGTTGCAGTAATCCTTCGAGCACCGGCTGGTACTGACAAGACCAATGATGATAACTGCATTGCCTCATCCTATCAATATCTCGTCAGAAAGGTAACTTTCGCGAACATGATGCCGGGCGGGATTTGGACCCGGAACATTTGACTCATAAGTCTAATATCAAGCGTAATAATAATAGGAGGAGGAGAAGAAGCAGTAGTAGTAGTAGTAGTAGTAGTAGTAGTAGTAGTAGTAGTAGTAGTAGTAGTAGTAGTAGTAGCAGCAGGAACAGTAGCAACAGTAGCATATAGTAGTAGAAATCGTGTTTACGTGATTGCTGTTTGACACCACAATTTGAAACTCGATGTCAATTTAGTATTGAGATAGTTGAATATTTGTAATATCGTGACTAGTGTACATATAACTGGTATTAAATTAATAGAATGCAAGAAAATAGTTCGTTGTTATCATTTGATTTAATCCCCAAATCAAAATATTGTTAAACCTCTCTTTCGCAGATGGAATGGATTAATATAGTGTTTAAATGCTCGAGGGTTTTCAACTAATTTGGTCTTGGTGTTTAAAAATAGTACACTATAGTCTATTATATTGAAACTATCGATAGTTGATGGAAATAATCGATGGAAATAATCAAATTACTATCGATGTATTGCTATCGGATCACTCACTATCGCGAGCTATCGATAGTTCGATCCATCGTTACACTCCTACAATTTAGTATCGTAAAGTAATTTTGAAAACAATGCAAGCAGCTGCCCCCATGACATGGAATATACCCCATCGGTCACGTGACGTGGGTAAAGTGGGTTTATCCTGCGGATGGCTCCTGTTTTCGTTGCTGGAGTCAAAATTGACTTAGAATTTAACACAAGCTTTTCCAGATGGAACATCAGAACTTTCCTTTCCTCCGTGCCTATGGGCGATTCAAGCATATCCCGAAGCACTTCATGCATTTGACGTTACAAGTGGATGTTAAGCTTCTGAAAATATTACAAGTGTAAAACAAATAAACTTGTTTTCCCTGCACATCTGTAATATGAAGTCAACAGTTATAATGTATTCATTAGCTGCATGGGGCTACTTATGCCTGGATATCCCTCTAAGCCGAATGTTGATTGAAGACTTGTACTGCAAACTATCCTGGATACAGAGATTGCGCTACCAGACTGGCAAACACAGGAATCCGCCATTAATGCCGGAGACTTAACCCTTGTCACGCCAGGAGAGAAGCGGTATTTACTGGGGGTCAAATGGCAGCCTTTCTAAACAGTTTAATACGGACAAGATGAGCTGATGGTATTGTTCATTTCTCCGGCCTTTGACTTTCTATCCACGAAGCGACAGTACAATTAAGTGTCGTGCTAGAAGACAGTCCTAGCTTGATGACAGATTCCGCACTACCTCCGCTGTGGAGTGCCGCTAAACTACTATAGATCAAGCCCGCTGATAGAACAGCTCGCCGAATGACAGCGGACAAACGCGCCACAAAGTAGCGTCAATATTTTAAGGAAAATTTAATTCCAATTTTCCGCACCTTTGGGTATCAATTCTGCACGTGACAATTCAGTAATGAAGTTGTCAGGGGGACGAGACTGACATGGCGATAGCGTGGGCCCAGACGGCTTTTGGGTTAAAGGGAGACCACTCTCATACCAGTTATCGATAGTGGAAGATGACAGGAAATGGACATTTGGTGGTTGCAGTAGGTCGGGTTCTAACATGCCAATTTGTTTGGTGATACGGATCAGCAACACGGAGTGTTACACACGAGACAGACCGGCTGATAAGCAACTTCTTGGAACAGACGTAGCCATTAATATTCTCTCGCCAATTTTGCTGATCAATAATGGTCCATGGAAATCTTACCAGAATAGATATGAGATAGGCCTATATCATATTCATAATCGTCATGAACACTGCTTTTTTATTGCGAAAGTTAACAGGAATTCCATAAACATGGATAGTTGACACAGCATAGGCTATGAATCTTATCACAAATGCAATTGTGATAGGCCCCTAATAACCAAAAGGTCAGCATTGCATACATAGCTTAATGTTATTGTTGACAATCAGCATACCATGGTTTCCTATCCTATCTGTTCTTTGTAAATGTATCATTTAGACTTCTGCAATTGTTTTGAAAGAATCCAACGGTTGTGCTGATTGGAATATGTGTGGATAACCCCTCGAATATTTAAATAAATGTTTTTGTAATTAAATAGAATTATGCGGGATTACAATGTTATGGATTGCATTCCTTTGAGCAACAATGAAGCACAGATAAACAGTCGAAAATAATTGCGTTTACGGTATAGTTTCCTTTAGAGACAGGTAATGAGGAAGAAGAAGAACTGATGAGATACAGACACATTTGAAATGTCTATAATGATAGCACCACTTGTACCCTAGGCCTGAAGAGTGTACTGGGGTGGTCATTGTTTGTGGGCAGGCAAGACCAGACCAATTCCATAATCATTGCGGCCGTCGTCTGGTTTGGTTATAATCACATGGCCGTAAGAGGCCCACTGACCGTCTGTTTGGTAGAACTTTCGGTCATCTGAGACTCCCACTAGTGCCCTCCTGATAATGCTGCAATTAAGACCAAAGTGGTTAATCATCGAGCACAGGACCACCACGCCGCTCTCAAGACAACGGCAAGACAACGGCAAGACAATGGCAAGACAACACGAGGCACGTGCACAAGACAGTTCCTAATGTACATAAAGTTATTGTCTCTCTTGACCATTGACGCGCGCGAGATCAAGGCACGTGCTTTCTCGACGTTCTTGAAATGAATGATTATGTGTGTCCAATTTGCTTTGTTTATGCGAGTTCGGAACTGCGATGGCTATTTGGCTATCTTGAGGGTTGTCCACTTCAAATGTGATCCGGGTTCTTAAGATATACAGTGTATCTGTTTCCATTCATAAGACTGATGTTCCGAACGCCATCGTCCTGATATAATAGACACTAGAGAACACTTAAAGGGCTTAGTGTTCATAAAAGCTAGGACCGGGTCTAGTCTGAAACTATGGATAGTCTAGGACTGGAGCTACCGAGGTATCCTACCCTTATGCGTTACGAACAACGCTATCTAGTAGAAGTAAACATAGATATATCTACTATAGTTATACAATTATAAGTACATGTATGTATTCCGGAGATATTCAGTGGAAGAAAGTATCGATTCCATAACGTCCTATTAGTTTAAAGAGAGATGTGTGTATACATTGACAAAGAAATATTGTTAGTATCCATGCATTGATCATGGCAAATTTTCCATTTGGTTCTTCCTATAAAGACTAGCTATCGTAAACATTCCTGTGTATGCCCGCCAATATAAGCCTCACCTCGTCATGGGCGGGATCGTGTACAGGCTATCTAGAATGCATAGATGGTGCAATGTGCCAGATTATTTCACGAGGATCACTAGTCAGGACGATGGTAGAAGTGTGTGGATTTTAATTCCGGAGGAGAGGTGGCGACGAGTTGTCGCGAGATGTTCAGCTCAGTCATGCACCGGAGCGCCGAGCGATTACCACCATTACGATGGCGGCACACCAATTACTTCAAGAAGTGTAAAACTAAAAACATTTACAGCTTATATGTACTCACATTTGTCTATATAGTATACAGCCAAACGATGTGCATGGAATAATGTTGGGATATTATGGCAACAAATAATGCATTGAAGAGATTCGTGTATTAAATTAAAATTAGGAAGCTCAATGAATACGTGAAATAATAATAAACGGACTTCTATACCAATGCTGATTGCACTGGTGATGTTCCACAATTAAATTTGTTGATAATACCGCTCTGTCTTGCCTATTAATTGATTCAGAAATTGGCTACCACAATTGCTGAATCTGAGAAATGTTGCGTTGCTAACATTTTATCTTTGAATGTTAAGAAAACACTGGCAAGGGAAATGATTATCGATTTTCGGAGAAATAACATAATTTTAGTAATAAATGAATACAAATACGGATCACGCTAAAGGGTGCAGCAGAGATGTATATTTGTTTACGTCCATGACGTCGTTTGAGATGTTTTCCAATAGATACTACATGTATTTTCTATGTTTTACGAAATGTTTATTCAAAGTATTTTAACTTTTAACTTCCATCGCTGCCATGGTGACCTGTCTATTCAAAACAAAAACAAACTATTACAAATTGTTAATATTTCTAATAATATAATTGGAACCACTGACAACAATCCTGGCAAGACCTATGAACACCAATTACAAATAAATGTAGCGAATATTCTTTAGAGATTGCTCATCCCCTATACCATACTCAGGGCCGTAGCTAGCCATGGGGCCGCTGCGGGGGGGGGGGGGGGGGGGGGGGGGGGGGGGGGGGGGGGGGGGGGGGGGGGGGG
>JAUTBX010134530.1:4483-19258 GCA_032361465.1 Lepetodrilus tevnianus | reverse complement strand
CAACACGTTATTTCGATTGTTCCCATTCATCGATAATACAAGTTGTTGCTACAAATCGCATCGTGAGAGTCCACCTTTAGAATTACGCCATCATTCAAGATGTGTTGTTCAGGTACAAGGCGCCACAATGTTAAATTATGTACAGTTGACTTCCAAGTTTCCTAAGTTCATCCTGATTGTCCACCACTGCATAAATGACAGTATTGGTTCTGAAGAACAACTCGCCCCGAGATAACAAAATGTTTTGTTCACAAATTGCCATATAAAATTTGAGCTTGAGCTGCAGAGTGTGACATTATACTCAAAAAGTTTCAGAATCTCCGAGCCCGGCTAAAAAACCCGATCTTAGTACTATGCAAGTCATGATATTAGTGAAAGATTCTAGAAAGTGACTTCTTTAAAGCCCAAATCAACCAACCAACTATGCAATCAGACTAACACAAAAATACTGTTATCTTACATGTATTTGTGTTCGGGTGATAAAATCCATCTTTCTTTTACATTAACTGCCGGCTACACACCCTGGGGGCCAATAGACACCAGTCTAGACATTTAATGTGCTCATTCATGTGTATGTGACGATGCAGATACAGACATAGACTAGCCTGGGGAGCAATGTAACGTTGTCATACCCATGCATTCACGCGCACACACCACACACACACATATACATATGCACGCACGCGCGCACACACACACATTGCAATGCCAGATCAAATAAATTTCAATAAAAAATGCCTAGACTTTCAGTTAAGGTTTTCTCGTGAAAGTAATAACAGCTATGCCTAAAACTGTATGTTTGTATTTGTATTTGTGTATGCATGTGCATGCACTCTGTGTGTGTGTGTGTGTGTGTGTGTGTGTGTGTGCATGTGTGTGTGTGCACTCAGATGTGTGTTTCTGTCTGTCTGTCTGTCTGTGTGTGTGTGTGTGTGTTTCTGTCTGTGTGTGTGTACACATGCAGACCAACACACACAAACAAGCACAAACATGAACTAAACCAAACAATCTCCACATAGACATATTTTGTTTGCAAGACTGTAACCACAATATCCACTGAAAGCTGCTCCTCCTATCCGCTAGTGCCTGTCCCCCCTATCCCCCCTGTCCTCCCTATCCCCCCTATTCCCCCTGTCCCCCCTATCCTCTCTATCCCACGCAGGGACACGTGCAGTACTCTCTCACCAGTTTTCCCTTTCGGACATTCGCAGAAGAAGTATCCAACGCGGTCGCGGCACGTGCCGCCGTTGTAGCAGGGGTTGTCCTTGCAGTCGTCGATGTTCTCGCTGCAGTCCGTACCGTTCCAGCCATTGACGCAGATGCACTGGTAGCCGCCGGGGTGGTTCATACAGGTGGCGCCGTTGCGGCAGATGTTGGGCTGTTCCATGCATTCGTCAACGTCGATGTCGCAGTATGTTCCTGAAAAATATTTTTGGACTTGAAATATATGTTGTGTATTCATTGGTAAGTGAAAGGATCTTGAAAGCGACTCTAAACTGTTGCATCATTTGTCAAGCAATATATGGAAAGCATGGGCCTGAGGCCTACATATATGAAATAGACTATTATTATGTAGTGTAAGTGTTGACAACTTCAATCAAATTGTATGATCCTGCTATTTGCATATACCGGTATACTGTATCTTAAAGTGGCAAAATAATCTTTGAATAGATAAAAGGTTACTAGAAGAATATGATATTTATTTTCTATATTCTTGTTTAACCTTCTCCCTGCTGAATAAAATCAAAGTGTTCTATTTCTGCATTATATCGGGCAAGTTAACTCGCATTCAGCAGGGAGAGGGTTAACTAATACAGGAACAGGTTGCTAGAAATTGTTTCTATTTTTTTCTCTCCAGATTTGTTACTAATATAGAAATGTTTTTTTCCTTAAATTATTACACATACTCTGACAATGGTAGATGACAACTAACCATAGCCTGCATGCATGAGGTCTGTGTATAGGATGCGACCATCATTAGATGGCTTAATGTTTAGGATAATACGCTAATGATTCAGACAAAATAGTGCAGCGGTATCAGATCGGACTACATTCAAATGTTGGAGTTCAAATGTCTAGATTTGCATCATCTCTGAAGTGGGGGGAATAATTCTAAACGCAGGTAAAGTTGGAAAGCAATTCCTGTAGACTATACACCCTAGTCCTTGTTTGGTCTGTATCTGTCAATGCCAAGACTCATGTGTGTTACTATGACACAAAGCTGTGTGGCCCGCAGGTCTACAGGTAGATAGTCTGCCCTATAACCCAGATGTCATAGGTTCTAGCCCAGCTCATGCCATCACGTAGCACTGTTAGCAAAGTGCTCAGATCCACATTACTTGTCCACCAAGCTGTGAATGGGTACCCGGTAGCATGACATTGAATTGTTAATGTTAACCTGTCAATGTGCGCCTGAAATGGCAGCTTGAGTTGCATATTCCTGAGGGGGTTGAGAACGTGAAATGAGTACACACTGATCCATTGACAGAGGTAATAATGGTGCTTTGATCATGCTTTTGAGTGGAAATAGCGCATTATTAGCAAACATTATTCTTATGATTATCATAATAATTATTATTATTATTTTGATTAGGATTATTATTAATATTTTCCTTCAACCACAGATCACTACAACATTACTTAAACACTGTAGATAACAGCATACAAACCCTAACTCACTCGCTAAAGGTCGAAAAATACTTTTTTTAAACAAAACTCATGAGCACCCGCTTTAGGCAATGCCTATCTAATACTATTCGTGGACGATGGGAACTGATATATAGACACGCTCTATTGACTACCTACCTACCTACCTACCTAACTATATTATAAGTGTCACAATACGTACAGTCAATATTTGTACAGATCATCATGAGAACTCTCGCATTAAAGAATACAGAAACGAAGACTGGGTCAATACATCAACCCACCAAACTGTCTGTCACTTCATCTCCCCGCTTTGTTAAAATACTTTTAGACATCATGAGAAAGAGTGGGGGTAAAAAAACAAACTTTTCCCCCTGAATGCCTAATGTTTCTCTAGTCAGCCATGGAGCATTCATTATGGGTACATACAGATTTGAATACGGTTGCAGTCGACGTAGGTAAATGCGGGTACGTTTCCATGCTCCCAACACGCTCTGGAGATTTTCACTAGATGACTCACGATGACGGTGTAACAATGTATTCAGACTTCTTCCATCTCAATCGTTGATTTATATATATTATACACAGTCAGTCAGGATAACGTTATTTTAACAAAAAGTTCAAATTAAAAGGATTTTAAACCGAAAAGAGAAAAATCTTCCAAATTCTCAGGCTCCCCTAATTACGGGACTCCATTGAGGTGCACTTGACGACGACAAAGCATTTATACCTGCCTCGGTTCGCTGACGGGTATACAACAAGTAAGTTGACACAGGTCACATAGCTTTCACATCTTTAAAACGAATAAGAAAAAGTTAGTCGACCAAGTAAATCGAGCATGAGAAACTACGTACTGCTAGGTTGAAATCTTTGTGCTTGGCGATGTCTTTTGGGAAACTAATACTGGCTTGTGTCGATTTGAAATCTTTGTGCTCGGTCGTGTATTTTTGTAACAAGTAAATATTCCTACATCTTCTAATGAGCACAACAAATAATGTCTGAATGTGCAAGATTAGTTGTTGATTGTGAGAAAGAAAGAGCGAGTGAGTGTAATTTTAGTGGCTAAGTTTTATCCCATTTCCTGATGGTTCTTTGCATCAAATATCTCGGGAGTGCAACCTGAAGTAACTAAAGAACAGCAAATCTGTCTGAGAATGAAAGTGAATGTAAGCATTATCACAGTGTTATGTTTATTGTGGGGGGAGAACCCGATACAACTTTGTGTTACAGTAAGACCCACAAGGCACGACTGGTACAGAGTACACTCCAGGTTCCCCTCCCACAGTGACCAGCCCAGGCCTCCAGGTGGGATTCAAATTGTACCTACCGGTAATATATTTAGTCTCACTGCTGACTGCACTATCCTGTATAAAACCGAGCAACTCTACGAAATCTTTAACATCAACCTTCGCAATGGTTTAGTCTATGGCTAATAATGGAAATTGTTAACTTACAGATAGGCCATTTTGTACAGGAGGAAATTGACGAGATGGAGATAAAAGTGATATAGGAAAGAGAGAAGAAAAAAAAGGTTTTCAATGAGAAAAAAAAAATACATAAATTACCCGAGAGTACGATAACTAGTAATAACGGCAGATTGATTCTTCTGTTCGTCAACACTAATTTACTAATTGCCCGCCATGGTTGAGCACCTGTAACATCGATAACGCGTGCTGTACATTAGATGAAATTTAGTCATTGATTTCCTTTCTTTGCTAGATGCTGACATCACCTACTCGAAGGACTGAGCACAGCGTGTATCTATAATTCACAAGCTGGTCGCGGGCGATGTTCGCGTACTCCGGCAACAAAACGTAGCCATCCATCCTGACAGATAAGATGGAGAAGGAGAATGAATAGTTAATGTCTGTATGCCACCGTGCAGTCAAATAGTTTAATCTCTGGTAACGATATGAAACTTAATGACTGTGGCCGCTGAGCTGGGGCTGAACTCGCTGATCACGTTGATACGAGAAAAGGTTCACGGGCACATCGTAGACATTACCATGAAAAATAAATGTATGTATCTCTGGAAATCTGTCATTAGAAATCACAGGAACAGACTCAATGAACAACGATAATGGTTTTATATTATCACAACTCTCTGACTTACGGTACTTAACATGACTGAAATAGTCTTTTCGAAATGTTAAAAATATAACATATACAATAATTTTAACATATAAACGCTGTGATTTTGATTAATCCAGAAGCTTACATAGAACTGATATGGATCCGATCGGTATGGAAAAGTTGATTTCTCACATAAACGTACATTAACCCTCTCCATGCTGGAGGCAACTGGAGATGCCATAAAGAGAAGTGGCTGTGCCTAATCCAGCAACCTACATTACAAGTCAAGGTACAGACTTTCTGAAATTGTCTCTATAAATATACAAGTCCAAAAAAACATTCTATGATATAACTGAGCCTGACATCATGACTATGTCACATCGGACAACAGAACCGAAGACCTTGTATAGGACAAGATGAATATTGCATCCATTCTGCTGCCGATTCCTTTGTTTGTGCGTGGCCTACACAAGACTAACAAGACGGGAATCGATGGGAACGCAGAAAGAGGCAGGCGTCTGGCTTGACAGTTCAACAGGTATCTGAAGAATTCTTGGTGCACAACGGGTATAAATACATCTTACGCCAGCCAGTGACTGCACTGCGCTGCACGAGTAGGGTTAAACTGTGCCAAGGTATCTACTGGCACTGCTCCGACCCGCTGCCAACTCCCCCTGACAAACCCCTCAAGGCTTTTCGACATCTTTGCCGGCTGCTTACTTTGGCAGGGGACGGAACGAGGGATCACGGCTGGGGGCAAATTATGACGGGCATGTGTCACCCTCAGGAATGTTTCAGACGCCATTGTCACCAGAAATATTTGCACATATTTTCACTGAAACGGCAGCGCTTAGTGGTAATTACGTGAATAGAGAAGTTTGTGAAGACTTCTGTAATAATGCAAACAGTCACAGTGATCATAAATATTGGTAGAGTAGGGCAGGTACAACTATTGAAAATGTTAGTACCGACTAATAGACTACGGTTTCTGCTAGTGGACAGTTGATATAATTTACTAGTTCCCGACTATTCGATTAATCGTACCGGCCCTAGAATATAGTAGTGATCTTTGTTCAGTGAGAATTGTTCTATTGGTCACAGCACAGGAAAAGTATCAAAGTTGGACAAGAATAATTGTTCACGACATCAGCGCCACAAGTAGAGCATAGTTGGACAAGGACACAAATTAACCCCCTCCCTGCTGGATTAGACCACAGGCACAGCTCTTTGGGGCATCTCCGGTTGCCTCCAGCAGGGAGATGGTTAACAGTCTGGATCATTCCCAAGGTGTTGGGACTGTCATGTGCATGGAACATCTTGACAAGCTACTGACCTTTATACGTGGGTGGACAGTAACATGCGTAGCTGTCCACTTTGTCCATACATGTTGATCCGTTGGCACACAGGTTGTTCAAGCAGTCGTTTACATTGCTCTGGCAATTCCGACCCCGGAAACCTGAAAAATAACAACAGAAATCATTTAAATAAAATTCAAATTTTTTTTTAATTTTTTTTTTAAATTCAATATTAAATCATCAATATATGAATTGGAAACCCTGAATTGCTGATAATAAAAAATCTTTCTCGGACATGATGTAGGAATACTGCAGTGGAGTTGGGACAGCAAACTGAAGTGTCGACAACTCCAAATACTTGTGCATGTGTATGCAGCCAGTGTGAAAGTTCCACAATAAAGATAAGACACATTGTATACAGAAATGTTACCTGTAACCAGGCGGTAGAGGAAAACAAACTACATTCCCCAGAGAAAAAAATGCCTGGAAGGCGAAAGGTCAAATCAAATTCCACCGATTCATGTCAAATATTTATCTCGATTAAAAATCGATTCCAGGCTATAGTATGTACCTCTTGTCAGCAACACACACGCTACTGTATTCCTTCCAACAACTCATCAGATGGATAAGTAAGCTAGTTAACCACCATTCCCCGATATCTAAATTTGAACTTTTGCCTGGATTTGATTTGACAGTTTTGCCCAAGACTTACGGCTTTGTGCTTGGGGCTGCATCACACAAATTTTGTTGGATTACAAAACCACTGGTTATTCGCCTGTTTACCCAACAAACTTGCTGTGTTTGTCACCAGCATTCCTTGCTCCCTGTAGAACCTCGGCACTGTGTGAGCTAGTTAAATACAGACTTCCTGTCATTGCGGCCTATATTGCATCTGTTAATGACTATTTTTCAATGAAGTTTGTTTCTAATTGACTTAGTAAAAAACATTTGAGGAATGAGCGTAGAGTAGTCATAATTTTTATAAACTAGAATACATTTTTTTTTTAAATATTCATCAGGTTCAAGATGGAGATGGTAACACAAATTCCTTGAAACTTAAAATCTTGCCCATCAAAAACCACATGTGAAGACATGTGTGAACACAAATGTGAATATATTGTGTATGATAATCTTCATAATTACAAAATTAATAAACTTTGGTAATAACAGCATATTGATACAAACCAAAGTTTAAAAACAACTAATGATGACAAAATTCATTGTTTTCAATTTAATATGCTAGTTTCATAATGGGAGACCCAGAATATCACAATTCATGTAGGGCATTTAAAATACCAAATGCATCTGCTTAACCCAGTATCCACCTGCGGCAACTTGAGGTAACATATATTGTTCAGAGATTAACTAATAGCAGAGGTAATCTTACAATACTCTATTAGGATCTGTTTAGGCAGAGGTAATCTTACAATACTCTATTAGGATCTGTTTAGGCTGAGTTTAGGCGTATTATAGTATCATGAGTAGTGGTACTCCACACGCAGTTTACTTCTACTATGATGTGAAAAGTCTTGTGTAAAAAAAATGATGCTACAATCACTTTCTAAAGCTGGTCCCTTTGGACGTTTATAAATGAACACACTAATGTGACTAAACATTGAACATCAGCATTCAGCATTGCATCTTCATTCAAACCACTGAAGTCTTTCTTTCTTTTATTTTCTTCTTTTTTTTTGTATTGGGGTTTAAAGTCGCTTTCTAGAATCTTTCACTAATATCACGACTTGTAGATGTGCTAGTGCTATGCAAACATTACCAAGTCTTACACTATACTAGAAACCTAGTGGTTGTACAAGTAGCATGAGAATCCACATTACCATAGAAATATGACATGTTTGCCGCGACTAAACATCTTTCCGGGTGAATAGATCGGCACAAACAAGTAGTTGGGGGTACATGAACAAAGATTATTTCAGCATTTCCAAAAAATAAAAATAGAATGAATTCATAAATATCAATTAACTAAGAATCCTCAAACCATTCAATTGAATTTTTAACTTT
This sequence comes from Lepetodrilus tevnianus, assembly GCA_032361465.1. Lineage (NCBI taxonomy): Eukaryota > Metazoa > Mollusca > Gastropoda > Lepetellida > Lepetodrilidae > Lepetodrilus > Lepetodrilus tevnianus. Next base: position 11,225 of record JAUTBX010134530.1, on the reverse strand, counting down.
ATTTTAGCTTTAGAGCTGCTTTCAAGATTCTTTCACTTGTATCACGGCTTATCAGTTCATAGAATCCGTTACATCCTTATGTTGCAGAAACCTTTTGAACACTGGCTGGTACTGACAGACCAATGATGACATACCGGTATAGTACATATATGCTAAAGCTATCCTACAGGCTATAGTACAAATTCATGTTTTTTTGTGAACATGTTATTTGTATCAGTATTCGGGCTAGTAACTTTTAAAAGTACCGGTAAGTTTCTATCACTGGTTTTACATCGCTGCAGGAATAGTGCACATATTTTTTTTCTAGACAATATTTTTTTTTTTTAAACTTCCAGGATCCATGAACAAGTCTCGTATATGCACAGACTACCATCAGAAATAAAAATACAGTAAACTCATTATGCTTTTCACACTTAATATGTGACCCACAACAGGCGGGTGTTATTTCCTCAGGGCTGAGCACAAAAAGAAATTGGGTAAAGTCTGCATTATACAACTTTAATTTAACTAGGTAATAGCATGTCAATAAAGAGATTATACCATCAATCTGCCTAGACCATTAAGCATTGATGATTTATATACTTCTCACCCCACAGGCAGTCAAATACAAACACCGAGCTCCAGTTCCTTCACTGGAAATCACTGCATGTCCCTGAGCAACAATTAATACTTTATTTAATTGCCTGGTACCAGAGGCAGCAGGACTGCAGGGCTGAGGGACTGCAGGGACTGCGTTATGTAATCAGACACTCATGGACTGCCATCTAGCCAGGGGAGTGCACTCTATTGTAAGTTATATTAATGGTCTGCTGTGTCCACATAAAGTGTTTCATAGTTGCACTGACCCGCCTTTTAAACAGCTCCCTCCCCAGGGCACTAGCCGTACAGCCCCCCCCCCCCCCCTCCCCAGGGCACTAGGACGTTATAATAGCTGGCCTGAATATATACATTAACCCCTATTATGTCTCCGGAAAATTTACATTAGGGGCAGCTTGACCCCCAAGTTACACATTACACAAACAATATATAAGTATTTTAGGACAAAGCTGGACAAAATGTTAGGACAAACCTGCACAAAATGTTTGAGTATAATTTATATGCTCCAGCTCAAAAATTATATGGGGATTTGCAAAGAGTTGAGTATGAAATTGTACTCTGAAAAGTTTCATGATCTCAGGTTCAGTCTTGAATGCTATAAGTAAAACATTCTCCCTGTTTAACCCTCTTCCTGCTGGATTAGGCACAGCCACTGCTCTTTAGGGCATCTCTGGTTCCTTCAGCATGGAGAAGGTTAAGGCAAGTGTACTTGGCCTTTAATGTAACAGTGATCATGATAAACTCAGCAGTAGAAATGCTAATTGATTTCAATTTATCGCCGAATGTCATTTTTATCTACAAATATCCATGGAATTCCATTACAATTTTATTGTTCTGAAATTGAAATGTCTATGCATATAGAAATGAGGTTGGTGGTCACAACTGACATTTTTATGTGTATTCATACTAAAATCTCCTTGAAATAATATTCATGAAATCTTCACACACACCGGTGGTATGTATATCTGTAGGGATAACAGTAACGCCATGGTGCCACACCATCCATCACATCTATATTCACGTGACCTCCAGGGTCGTTAGTCGCCGTCAAGGGTCGGCCCACAAGGACCTGCACCTGCTGACAGGTGAATAGGTAAATATCCGCGCGGTGAAGTAAAGCTCGCCCTGGTGGACAAAAGAGTGACCCTCTGACCAAGACCAGCTCAAACAAAAGCTACCACTCATACTGGCCTCGGTTCCGGGGGATACAGATACTTCTACATGGTGAACATCTTTTATTCACCTGTCAAGGATATTTTTATTATTTTTTTTATGATTCAACAGCTTAGCCTGATGACAGTAAAAAACTGTTTTGGTTTCCAAAAGAAAAGTCCAAGGAGGCTTTTTTTAATTATTTTTTTTCGGGGTTGGTTTAATTATTTGGTTACATGGAAACCTGACGAATAAATAGATTATTTGTTGTTTTGCGATCAATAATTTAGGAGATAAATCGTACAATTTAACCGAGTACCGATTGGTCATTTCCTGTGCAGAGAGCATCTCATACCCATCCAAAATTAAACAGATAAAGATATCTAGCAACAGTGAATCAGAGAATCAACATGGCTACCAAAATGGCCGCATGGCAACATGCATAAACACTACGATAATGTATAGCACCCAATGCATATTCTGCTGGGACAAAGTGAACCCGAGACTGCTAACTGAACACATGCTAGCTTGGTGTCAACTTCTCAAAGGCACAGATTTCATTTAACCCCTTTTCAAATAAAGACGACATTATTTATAGCATCTTGCCATACTACACTCTGTATCCAGCAAAGGTTCAAATTCAGCGTATATATGTATCAAAATATGAAAGATTTGTTTAGGACAGGTGGACTCACAGATATTATAATTAATCTAGATCAAATTATAAAATGCCTGTGCAACATTAATAGTTTAGATATAACTGTTCCATGGCCCAGCCCCATAGTAAGGATTATCTGACAGCCCGGGACATGTATTATCCAGAGACGGACAAGTGAACCAGCCCAGAATAATACCAAGCCCTTTACCCACACGGCAAGTAGCTTCGTAGGACACAGGGCCAAGTCCCTTGGAAAGTTGAAGCAGAACCACGCTGGCCAGATGTAAAATATATGTCGCATACATAGATTCCTGGCATGGAATGGGTTAAAAAGTTGAGATCCTTCAACATGTGTTTTACATTACAGAGACTCAGACAAAGAAAGTCCTGGGAGGGTGGTGTTCATGGTGTTCATGGCTTCATTCCGTGAAACTACTTCCTGTACGACACACTGTCATTCTCCATGCTGAACCAATAACATCCGCAGAATCTTCAGGGCTTCTCCAGTTGCCCGCACAAGACCGGTACTGATGACAACTCCGATAACAGTTTAAATATGGAAGGGACTAGCTTTGTCGTACAAATTCACAACTTTCTGCAACTACCATCACAGGGATCGAAATTAACACTAGTCCTCTAAAGTTATCCTAAGGACTAGTAGAAATGCATAACATTTTTATTTATATCACTATCTGTGTCACACAGAAGTGGTCTTGTTATCATGATAACTATGAGATTTAAATGTTCTTGTAAATGTATATAATTATTAATAATAAACTAACATTAAATGCAATCATCTCCACGTATTAAAAATGGCAAAATAAAATAAAATATATTTAAAAAATATATGGTATATATAAAAATATTGAAACCCAGTGGAAGATGCGAATGTACCTTAGTGTCCAATATACTTGTGTAGACAAATGAAATGTACAAACTTTCAAGTAAAATTTGTTTGACCATTTACAAACTGAGATAGTATGCCTCTTAACCAATTAACATAATTACACGTGTCATTTTGTACGATATTTACCTATCTGATATAGCTTAGTATTAAAAGATTATGCTGTAGGGCACCTAATAGCCCTAGTACTCTGTTCACTGAGGCATGGAACGATAAAGAAACAATTACTGCTTTAGTTGACACAAGGATGATCTATTAGCAGCCAATGATCTATTACCACCAGTTGTCAAAAACAGTTGTATATTTCACTTACTGTCAGTCTGTCCGTTACCTTTCCCAGTGTACATTTTCAATAAAGGAACCCTTTGATCGCACATCACAGTTGGTTTTTTTTACCTCCAGCCAAAGAGGTGTCACTTATAGATTTCTACAATCGTAACAATGTTGGCATCTTTCCTTAAAACTAAAACTCTTGTGTGCTCCCAGGACTACCTGAAATATTGTTGGCAATAAAAAGCTTGGAATTTTTGGGAAAGATCACTAACTTGTGGCTAAAGCTCCAAGGGTGTTGCCATAGGTTCTGTATTTAACACTACAATCAAAAGTTACAAATACACTTTGGTAAAACTATCTGGTAAAAATAGTTGTGCAACATTCTGAAATTGAGCTAAGACAAGCATTTTCTGTGAAAAACGTTTCTTTTAGGTAGAGTTATGAAGAAATATCAATAATGTTGATAAAATTGTAAAAATATCATTTGTAGAAAATATAACAAAGATTAGCTATGCCATTATAGGTCTTGAAATATGAAACTATCATCTGATAAATATTTCATATGACAAAACACCTAGCTCACCATGTCTACCTACTATACAGAAAGTTAGAACTGCACAGATAAAATGTAATGGCCTAATTCATTCAACACATTCCATATAACCATAACAATAAAGATAACTTATTAACATGCACTATAATATTAATATTTCATAAAACATAAAAAAATAAAATTATAAACTAACTTGGCATCATAAAATGCAGAGGAAACTACAGGTACAAGTAATATGTGATAAATCAGTTTGCATTCCACGTGTAATCGGATGCCAACAGATCATAATGTTAACGTTAGCGAGATCTCATTAATTTTCATACCGTGTTGCCAATTACCCCCACTGTACTGCAGAGAAGCATGAGAAAAACATTCCCTTCCACTACACTGAACTCACATGACTTTGAACACATAAAGCGATAAGATCATAAAAACACTAATCAAGGCTGGCACTTTCCCTTAGCTCGTTGCCTGACAATAGTTAATTTTCACCTTACGTATTGTTGCTTTACACCCTGCGTATTGTCGCGCTATACTTTAGCATTCTTAAGAAAACTTCACATCACAATGCTTGGCAGTTTGTAACTTCAAACTAGAAATATGGCCATGTACTAAATTATATTATATGTACAATAGGTCTACTAGAAGAACAGTAATTGAGAAAATGACTATCATTATCATTATTTCCTCTGGACAATTTAGCCGCTGGCCAATTGGGTCGGATACAACACTGCCACCAGTAATAGGTTGATGGTGCTATACGGCTGTATTCCATTCCCTGTTCACAACTGTTCTGGAACAGGGGAAACAGTTCCCGAGTCTCCAACAGTAAAGTAGTTAAAAGTATAGTTACTATGGATTCACTTCCGGCAAAAAAATACCAGGGGCGGTATCCTATAAACAGCTTAAGACTTAAGTCAGCAAAACACTTAACTTTACGACACATTTTGACTCAGTTTTCTTCATTGGATTAGTCTGAAGTTTTAGACATAGATTCAATCAAATTTGACGAAGCTAAATACAGAAAACTTGGTCAAAATAGGTTGATAATTAAGTTTTTGGTTGTTGACTTAAGTCAATAAAAAACTTAAGCTGTTTATAGGATACCGCCCCAGGGATGTAAGTTTAATACAAAATAAAGATTTTGTAAAGATGTCTTCAGAATTTATATAGTTTAAAAATAAGATAGGTCATTTTGCTCCTTCATTATTCGTTACCATTTAGAAATCGCAGAGAAACTACACAAATTTTATTTTCGCTGGCAGCCATGTTTGTTTTCGAGTCGTTCTCTCCACACCAGCAACCGAGGTGGTGTGGGATTTGGGAGCAAGACAACCGAGGTGGTGTGGGATTTGGGAGCAAGACCAGTACGCGAACGCGTTCGCACGTGTTCGACTCGTTCCGGAACACTGTTCTCTGTTCGAGGACAGGGAGTCGAATACGCTCTACTATGTTGACAGGAAGTTCTGATTTAACACAAAGTATTTCACCACTAGTTTCCATGGGATTGCTTGCACTATCCACTATCCATGGGTGTAGGTACTGCGGTAGTGGTTTACTACTTGTTTGAGAATTGACAGATAATTGACAAATAATTGACAAATAATTGACAGATATGTACATTGGACATGAAATGGGGGTCAAATTGTTGTGGGTACATATCAGAATCAGGGTTCCTGGAACCAGCTTCAAAGATGTATTTAATAACATTAACCTTTAACCTTTATATTAGGATGGCGCATAGGAAGAATGGTGTCTGTATAATCATGTCACATGTCCATTGCGAAGTTTGAATACTGTATTGATTGGATATGGTAAACCTCCTCGCTTAGTTATATTGTTGTGATAATCTTAATGATACGTACATAAACATATAGTTGACAATCTTGATCCACATTAAATATCTAATAATAAATGCATACATTTTAGCAAACATTAAATTATATCCTGCATGAGTAGGCATCTATTTTCCTCTCAGTAACCATGAACGATTATTATAAGTGATATTTTATTTTATTTCCATATTATTTTCCAAAATTGAACTGAGGTTTTACTTTAATATTGATTGAATTAATGTTTTACGTCGCAGCGGAAATATTTCACACATAGTCGACGACTGCACTTTAATATTACTACAGCCTATCTCATGATGTTTTTAAACCATTCTGTCGATGATATTTCTGCCCACTGAATAATGCCACTGCACATATTTGTAGCTGCCTATCCTTTGGATGAAATGCACTATTAGGTATAGGTATACGGTATGATCAGTTTGGCCCCTAGCTGTGGCCCCATTACCCTGGCCCAAGCAATCACTACAGTAAGTGTGCAAGGAAGTCTTCACAATACCATCCAGCTATTAATAGACCGCTTTTAATCTTAATTAAGGTTTTTGTAATCAATACTCAAAGTACAAGGAAACTGCCCTGATATATATGGGCAAGTTTGTAAATGAGGGAGTGAGCACAATCATAATGCTATAGTAGTAGGTGTATGGAGGCTTCTCCAATGAGGGAGTGAGCACAATGATAATGCTATAGTAGTAGGTGTATGGAGGCTTCTCCAATGAGGGAGTGAGCACAATCATAATGCTATAGTAGTAGGT
>JAUTBX010134419.1:5237-19265 GCA_032361465.1 Lepetodrilus tevnianus | reverse complement strand
GTGAAAAGTATGAATACGTATTGCTACACGTGTTGCTGAACGGCTTCTGTAGCAATACATATTAATACGTATTCTCTGTTGTACGCACCCCTGTAGATATAAGATGCCCCGTTTACTATTTTGCTATTTAGTATGGGCAACTTATATTAGACATCTTATAGCTACAGATCTGCAGCTACATCGCGTGATGAAATTATATTAGTACAATGAGGGTATTCGTATCATCATGAATGTTTGGTCATTGGCTAATTTCATTACCCTAGGGTTGGTTGGGTGTGTGAAACGAATACGCTCTCAAATACAATGTTTCAGTTGTACGTGTGCGCAAGGGATAAGTAGCGCTATGTGTCATACCTGAGAAGTACACCACTGACGCTCACCTGTAAAGTGACGCAGAAATCGATGTCAATAACAGAAAGCGCACTGGCTGCACGGACTTACCGAGGCAACAATGTACGTGTAGAGCGTGTGTTGTGGATCAAGGATGGCCCTGCACGTGCTGACCTCCAGGCCACGTGCGTTCCGGACGACTGAAGCCGGGATATACCGAACACAGTAAATAAAGTCACGTGTGTAGCAGAATATATAGAGTAAAAGAGGCGTGCCTCTATACAGTTGAAACTTCCTGGAACTGAACTGTGTTTGACAAGATTTCTCTTTTTCTATTCAGTATGATGTGTGAGTGATGGCATAGCGCGTGCACGGGCGTGTGCGTGCGTTCATATGTGCGTGTGAGAGAGTGTGATAAAGGAAAAGAGAGAGAGAGAGAGAAAGAGAGAGAGAGAGAGAGAGAGAGAAATGGGCGGATACAGAGACAGAGAAAGGATTTCGGTGATATATCCTGCTATTATTGTTCATATTCATTTTGGTTTTATCATTTCTTGTTATTCCCCCATGTAGTGTACTTGGTATTTTAACGAAGTGACATATATACTAGTATCAGAAGCTATCGAATATAACTTTCATGTTTCTGCTTTATTTTCATAATTTCTTATTTTTCACATAATATAAATTCGGATTACAGAATATGGTTTGTCTAATAAACTTAGCTTAAAGCTATAATATCACATTTGATAGACCTGTATAATGGACAAACGAATTTAGATCTGAGACTATAATTACGCTTGATTTATCCACCCAAGAGTTGTTATATACTGATGTACTGAGTCCCTAGTACTCGATAGTTATCAAAATATTAATATTTGATATGAATAAAGGAAACGTTCCGTTATTTATCTTGTTGATGTATCAACTGATCGCTGAAGAAATTGCAAGCAAACGATGCCGTTATATGTTTGTTGTACCACTTTGAGATGTTCCCTTGCATTGGTATAATTAAGCAAATAGAAATACGACCATATTCAAGTTGTTTATCAGGGGTTTGCAGTGGGGTGTTGTCTACCATACAGCGGTAGATAAGTTTTTGGAAGTACAAACATGATTGTATGTATGTCAAGTAAACATGTACACTGCAGTTGTAGCTGAGAACTATTCCAAAATTATCATAATGCCTTTAATGTCGATCACCAGAGGCGAGCGAAATATCGCGTTGCCAATCATAGCAACGGCGACAACAAAATATTCTATCGAAATTTGTCTTTCGGTTTTGTCGCCGTGAAATTCGCCTCCGGTGTGCAAGAACTTGTATGATGACATTGAGAGAGAGAGAGAGAGAAAGAGAAGACAGACAGACAGAGACAGACAGACAGACAGAGTGAGAGAACAGGACAAGCGGATTTACTATTACGTACCGCTATTACCGATGTCGCAGACACTGTTTGCCATGAAAATTACGTACGCATCGTTCACAATTATGTAGCCTACATGTAGTTATAAATATCATTTATAGTTTTGCAAATAGCCACAGTTTTCATTCTATAAATTGCATTAATCATTCTATATATTAGGCTACATTTATTTCATGAAAACCTGACGACGAATTATTTAAGAGAATCAATTAAAACTAGAAGTAATATGAAATGTGTATAAACAAGAACATATAATTACTCCATAAATCGTTGACTTAATATTCATACCATGTATTATTCATGGAAATGTTCAGTTTTGAAAAATCTCTTCGTTTCGCTGGCCTACTCAAAAACTTCGAAAGGCTAAAAGTCTTTTCATGCTAGAAAAGTTCAAAATTGGAGATATTCGTTACTTTGAACTGGACTGTTGTATTAAATGTCTCTAGTATCTGACTAGTGATGTCTCCGTCTCAGTGGCAGAGTTACGAGAGCTGTGATTGCCTGAAGAGCTGACTGTGACGACTTGTAGTGACACCGTCTCATCTCGTCCCTCGTCCCAGAGACCGTCGACTTCCGCTTCTCCTCACGGAGAGTGACAGTATATCTCCTAACTGCTCTGTTTCTCCCATTGAAGACCCCCTTCTTGACGTCTGACCCCCACGTCGTTATTGGACTTGTGCAATAGTTTTCTAATCGCTCCCATTGATTGCGCTTTTTTCTCCATGTCACATTTCGGCCGAAGAGACGTGTGGCGAAGGCAAGCACGCGGAGTAATATCGGCCGGGACCGGAAATAAAAATTCTCTATTCCGGTGGAACGGGCCGTGTGGACACGAGAAGAGTCACACAGGTTCAATAAGGCAATTTCCTCTATCTGATTGACTTTTAGAAGGGATATAAGCATCGGCATGGTCTCCTTTGCTGAAGTACCGCGCACTCCTTCCAGTGGCACGTGACCGCAGTGAAAAGCTAAATCTCGCTCCAACGAGATTTCCAGTTAGCGCGTTAATTCTGCGAAACTGTACGTGATTTTGAATGCGCAATGGTGTATGAGTCGGTTGACAAAGCGAGAGGGGGATGTGTCACCGGTTGTGAGGCTCGTTAACTTAACATAGACACATTTAGACAGAATAAACTACTTTAGCCCAACAACAGACCTATAAGCACTTGCAGATAGCTTAGCAGACTCAAATCGTTAGCGTTTGTTTGAGGTTTGTATGAAGTAGTGCAGCAAGGTTTGGGGGACCAACCAACGAATATAATGGTTTCTGAAGATTCCAAAGAGAACACTGCTCTCAAAGTTTCATTAAGATAAAATTTGGCATTAATGAAATTCGTTGCATGACTCTGTTGGGTAATAAATAAATATACGAGTAATCTATTTTAGATCTATGACTTACAATTTCAATTAGGCCTATGCTATATAAATAATAATGTGTTGGGAAAAGTAAGCTGCGCAATTAATTTTAGACCTATAATACACAGTAGCATGATAATGAATACGTGTAAAGAAATCATATCCAATGTGCAAGGAAACTATAAGTAATGGTCAACTCAAGCTTCATATATAAATTACTATACTGTAATCCATTAATATCAGTATTAATCAACTCAAATTCCAGATATATTATTACTATGCTGTAACTTAGCCAACCATAAACATGAGTGCTCTATGTGTTATTTTGCAGCAGTTTTAAACGGCCACGTGTGCCTACTGAGTAAAAATGAGTGTGTAAAATAGTATAATATTTTACAGTTAAATGAGTACTGGGTTGTACAAGTCTGCAAGCCCCAACACTAATGCATCCTCGACACACAAAGTTAGTAGCGACTAAATAAGTGGACGCACGCTCTATATACTAGAGGATGAACAAGATTGTAATATAGTGTTGTCTCTACTTAACGCATCATTAAAATTTGTTGATAGAAAAAAATCATTGGCCAAAAGTCAATTCCCGTGTAACGTTTTAAAACAACATACACCAACAATATAATATCGATACATGGAATCCATAGATCATGTGTGAACCGTGAATGTAAATTATAACTTCAAGTTTGAGGCTTTCCATTATATGTCATCATTTTCACTGGTCGTATCTACTATTGCTGCTTAGGTACTCAATAAAATTAATGATATGCCAATTGCCTTTTTGTAAATATAAATTTAGTTTTATATTATCTTAATAAAGAAGAGTGTCCACACATCTATCTAAAAGTTCCATGCAGGTACTCTTCAAAGAACGCACACATATTCTAAGAAGAATGTCACCAGATTCCGAAATTTAGTAAAATGCTGCCATGAAAAGAAATATCAACCTGTCCTTGAATTAACTTTTAGGAATATACATATTTATATCGTACTAGTAGAATGTTTCGGTACAATCTGAATGTTGAAATTGATAGGTGACTGATCATGATGTTTTGTGCAAAATTCCGCATTAAGAAAGAGGGGTTATTCTAATGTACCGGTATTTCAAATATATGGGTGTATTTCTATATTTACTAGTATTGTATTGTATCTGTTCCTCGTATATAGATAATGGCTGGTGTATACATATAAATGATAGCTTTACATTATTTTAACAATGAAGAAGTTCCAAACGTCTACGGGCTCCAGGTACTCTTCAAAAACTTGCAGACACATTGGAAGAAGAATGGCACCAGATTCCTCAAGCCATTCCGGAATTGATAGACAATTACCCTAAAACTAAAAATATCTTCCTGTTCTTAATTACATTGTTTAATATATCTATTAATAGACACCTAAATAATTAATATTTCAACAAACTTGTAATATGTTTTCACTTCTAGTAATATGTTTTCACTTCCATCTAAAATGGACGTAAGCATAGTCAGAAAGTAACTACAACATTTACAATCACATACATGTTGTACTGCATCCAATAACAAACCCAGAATACAATAACCACTAGTACATCGATTAACTTGATTTTATTGTTACAAAACCAATCGATTGTTGAACAAATATATTACATATACACGTACGTTCATTGTATAGGAAGGTACCCAAGTGTAATCGAGAAATAAATACATCCAGTTATATATTCTTTGGAACTTTTTACAAAGACTTGATTCGCCATACATACATACTCATAGTGCACGAGATGCGCTCCTACACGAAGAATATGCAATTCCTAAATACTATTTGTTAGACAACAAATCCAGCGCTTATGACATACCTATACTGTATACTATACTGGTCGCGATTTCTGTATGTACACCAGTCTATATAAACTATGTAAACCTATCATTCTTGGAATAAATACAACTTACGTTTTCAAAGACATAGTAAATACATGTTGAAACACACAGGAATTGGTTGCTATAGAAATACGTTTCCGATGTTTGTGAGTTAAAGAGCATGGTAATTAATTAATTAATTATGTTGTAGTAGTAGTAGTAGTAGTAGTAGTAGTAGTAGTAGTAGTAGTAGTAGTAGTACAACTTTACACACACTTTAATCTGAAATTCTTTGCTACAAATTCAAAATGGTAACATAATTTTCAATGATACATTCGTATGTAGACCTATTCTGTACATGCTTAACTAAACTAAAATGATTACATACTATGTTATGGTTAATTAAAAACAAGACACCCGCTTAATACTAGCACTTAGTTTTACAGGTGTTTGTGAATTGGTGAGGAATGAGAAGAAGAATAGGAGTTTCACGTCGATTCAAGGTTTAACGTGTATGTTCTGATGTCCATAGAAGCAATTGTCTACTATCACAGGAAAACGTATTTCTCTCACGAAATACGCTCTTATCAGGCTTTCGTTATGTATCCTTTCATGTATGATATGTAGCATCATAGTGTCCTCCCCTTGCGACCACTCTCCGCTGTCGGAGGGCAGAATGTCACCAGTTTATATACACTATCTACATGGCGTGTACACTGTACACGTACTAACGTGCATAGTACGGTCCCAGATGTGAGCTGATATGACCCGTATGATGAGGCATCACTTGAGCCGGTATGCCCGAGAATAAGTTACTGTTCGTGTTTCCCCAGTAGCCCGTATTTCCGCCGAACAGTCCCGAGGGTGGGGATGCCATAGGAGAGTGAGCAGGGGTGAATTTTGGACTGGGGTAGCTGAACATGTCTTGTTGGTATCGGAACGCAGAGGTGTCTCCCGATGACTGCTGCAAACACTGGGCCAGCCCGGCAAAGTCAAACTTGTAGGCGTATCTCTTGCCGTGGACTTTGGTCATGATGTTCTTGTCGTAGTAGTACCTCAGCGCTCTGCTCAGCTTGTCGTAGTTCATGTTGGGTTTGCTCTTCCTCTCCCCCCAGCGTCTGGCCACCTCGTCGGGATCCACCAACTTGAACTCCCCGTTTGTACCCTCCCACGTGATCGATGGCGCGTTTGCGCTGTCCGACAGCAACTCCAGTAGGAACTGCCAGAGCTGGATCTGACCACTGCCTGCAAAACGTCGGAGGAAAACACTGAGCATTCTAATGACAATAAAGGTGTCGGATGTTGAACATATGATGTGGAATCGTTCTAGATGTTCATGTTATGCAGGAGCTTCATGACAAGTATCCCTGGCGTTCACTTTCAATTCCTTATATGTTACGTTTAAACATTTTATTCAAGATGAAATGGATAGGCTACAATTCGTTGTGGACATGTAAATAAGCAAGTTAGTAATCATCATGTATGCCATCTCACCACACTTGTGAAAATTGACAATAGAAATAAGAGAAGATGCATAAGACATTAATACCAGGGGGGTCTATTCTCGAAACTTTCACGAACTTCTTAGCCTAAGAACAGTTCGTAGCTATGGCATAATATACGAATCGTTAATATATGTAGTGACGGTTAATTTCAGATACATCTTTGATCTGCTCGACTTACCTGAGCTAGAGAGACGAGTTGCCATCGGCGTGAACAGCTGGTAGGGATCTGAAACAGGGCAAAATTGATAGAATTGTAGGGTATCATTTCCGTTGACATGAAGAAATTCGACGGTTGCTATGAATGACGTCTGAATAGTGAAGTTTTCATGTGAGGTCACAATGGAATGTCGTCAAATGTGTAGCGCATTTCGGTGTTTGACCCGTTTATGTTCCCGGATATTGAATGAGTCTCGGACTATCTCGTGTCAACTTACGGTCCCCATTGGGCTACTAAACAGTACATGTGCTCATTGCAATGATCCTGACCGGAAAGTGGTACCGGAAGTTCAAATAGTTAGAACCCGGTGTTAATTACGGGAATTGAAACTTTCAATAAGGAAACGTTTCGTTTAATTCGGGATTAAAATATAAATTACCCATTGTAAATATTTCCGCCATGCATTGGTATTTACACTGATACGGCATATGGAATGTAACTTAGCACGTTAAAGCCGAATTTAATAAACCCATTGGCGTAAACACGGAAAGACCTTCCGCCCTTGGGCCCAATGGTACAAATTTCGCGTGGGCATGCAAATGCAAACTTCCGGTAACATGAATGCAAAATTATGTCTAAAAATAATGTTATTATTTGTATAGTTTGGCTAACTGCATGGCTAAAACATAGTAGATTGTCTGAAATACAGAACTAGACGATTTCATTTCAACGCATGTTCATAATAGCCTACATTGTATGGGAAAACAAAACAGCCACATTTACTGTATATTGTATAAGAACATCGTGAATCCTCGAAACATCGGCCAGAATGGTGCCTATTTACATGTTAAGTAAGCATAATGGCCGTTTCAAGGATGGATAGCGGTATGCTTTAAAATGTTATTGAATTTGCCCTGTAGAAAAGTTAAACTATAATTAGCGTCGTTACTATAATTCTCAGGTAATTACTGGGCATTGATCGGCGTGGTGTAGAATAGTTAGAGCTTGTAACAGGTGACAAGTAGCCTCTCCTTAGGGTGACCGTAGTTAGCAGTTGTCGGAAACGGCAAAATCATTGATTTGATACATAGCCGTACTTTGTTGTGTGTGAAATCGCATTGCAAACTCAATTGTGCTTCCGTTCAAATAAACGATGACGCTTTGAAAGAGAGTTATTTTTCACCGAGTGTGAAAAGAGTGTTTGGCCATACAATAATATAGAGATTTTTGTCGATGTTTGTCCAAATGCGATTGAATGTTAGCTGATGCGTGTATTCCATTAGAGGTGGAAGGAGGGGTCAGACAATAGCATTACAAGAGTCTGGCGTTGTTTGTAAAGTAGATTGCATCAGTCGGACATGTAGCGTGCACTGGGAGGCGGAATGGGAAACACAGAAGCAATCAGGGAGTACATCTATAAGGCGGTGTCCGCAGAGAAGCTACTGATAATACTAGCAATGGATGGAACAAAGGGACACAGTATTACACAACACGTGCGTGATTTCATATTTCGTTTAAAAAAATCAAACAGTATGTATTTGTACACCACTGGGTATTCTTCCAGGATTCATGAATAGCCAACTTACTAGTAATTTCAGATTCATTTACAGAGGGAGGAAGGGAGAGGGAGAGGGAGATGGGAGCAAGAGAGGGAGAGAGAGAGAGAGAGAGAGAGAGAGAGAGAGAGAGAGAGAGAGAGAGAGAGAGAGGGAGAAGAAAAAGAACAAGAAGAGGAAGAAGAACAAGAAGAAGATAGACAGAGATTGTAGAAGGGAGAGAACAAGAAAGAGATGGTAGGGAAAAGAGAGGGGAGAGAGACGTGAGAGAAGAGAACAGAGAGAGACAGAGATGAGATAGGGATGGAAGGGAGAGAAAAGTGAAGAAATTGGAGGGAAAGAGAGAGAGAGGGGGGAGAAAAGTCAGAGAGGTGGAGGGAGGGAGGAAGAGAAGATAAAAGAAAGAAAACAATATGGAATGGAGAAGCAATCGGACCACGTTGCAGGAAAGAAATAATTAACTGTTTCAATGTCAGTGTTGCTGTCATGTCTGCTAGGTCACTTTCTAATCATACACCAGGTCACGCGAAGCTGTGTCGTCATTGAATTTGAGGTCACTCCGAATGTGACATTTGGCGCGTGCCCCTTTTATCCCGAATAGCCGGTATTGAAAAGACTGGTCATGTGACGATGCCCCTCAAATCTAGAGAGTCACTTAAGGTCATGGGTGGACGAGCATAGAGCGGTTTCAGACAGCGGCATGCGACAGGCACGTGTCTTGGAGGGTCCCTGGGTCTTTGTCACTCTACTGTCAGACACGTGACCGTGTAGATGTCAGATAGAGGTTCATAAACAGGTTCCCTGTTAGGTGTGCTGCTCTAATTATTTGTCAGTAGACCGGATCTAAGTCTGATTGTAAACGACACGGGGTTCGATTCGTGGTCATTATTATTTCTTAAATACTTGCAAATTAAGTGTAGTTTAATTTGCAATCGTTTTTATAGATATATACAATTGACTGAGTGTTCCCTATACAAAATACGTTTTGTTATAGTACGGTAAACATAGCGGTTAAACGGTGAAATAAAATACTAGTAGTAATTAAGCTTGAGCCAGAAGGATCGAAACAATGTGTCAAATATGGATTTCAATCATTAATACTTCTTTGTTCTTTATTCAAACACTGTCTAGGCGTATTGCATATGACCTCATATTTAGACGTGAAACCAAATCAGATTGTCTCTACTCATCAACAGTAAACTTGACGAACTGAACACATTAAGGTATCATTCTATTCCTGGTAGTAAAATGAAATACATAAGCAAATTATAGCTCTTTTGTCTGTAGTTTCAGGCGAAATATCAAACAGAGTTAGCATTCTCATTTCTATTCCGTCGTGTTTTGCAGCTGACCAAACTTGCTAAGGCTTCTTGTCCGACGAGGTGAGAGAGGACATCTTGCCCATCTCAGCGCCAGGGACTTGTCACTCCGTAATGAAAATGAGAAATCTAATCTCGGAGAAACCTTACATAAGTCATTGTAGGGAGGCCAATCTATAAAAGACACGTTCCTTTAAGCAAGGTTTCTTTGATACGTTTCGGAAATCCGCAGGGAAAGCGACGCTCGTATGACATGGCGTCTGACTTTAAAGTTCCTGCTTGACAAGCATAATACAGGAAGCAGCGTAGGGATTCCTATAGTGAGGCGCACAGTCTTCGTATCCTTCCGCCTGCGCTAATCGACAATGGCGCGGTAATAGGAGAGACAGGGTATAATCCCGGTGCTCACGTCTGCGATACCTGGGAGATAGAGAGGGGGAGCAGAGGAACACCTTCAAGTTCGCGACTCTTGTTCGTCCATCAGGCGAATAATGTGGTCTCCTTTGGGCTAGCTGCAGAGCTAATGTACAACTGTATCGAGCTGGTCTGGCGTTACTGCTGATTCATCTCAGACTTTATAATCAAATAGTACCTCCCGTTAGTTCACAGACGTATGGCTTCTTGTAGCTAGCATTTGTCAGTGTCAATTACCTGGCATGTGATTCTAGTCTTTACATAATCAAATGCACCACGAACAACCTATGAAATTTAACTTTCTTTGGATGGTGTATACTTTTCGCGACTTTCAAAAAAGTAGTTCTGCATGTCGACAATAATATCCGCTTTAAACTATCAAACAGGGAAAAGAGACGATGTATCGATAATTTTAGATAAACTTTAATGACTTCGTAGTGTAATAGCATCACTCCATCGTGATTTCTACAAATAGAGATTGTGTTCGAGTCCATTTAATCTACTAGTATTTATGAGTATAACATACCTTGTGAGCGCCACTGCGCATGCGCACTTTCTATATTCGCCTTCATGCTAGGTGGTGGATATGCTGAAATTAAAATAGAGGAATAAATATATTATGTACACCACATTTCACCCTCATAAAATACATGTATATATGAATTAACATATATAAAATATGTGTGTAGGTGTGTAGGTGTGTGTGTGTGTGTGTGTGTGTGTGTGTGTGCGTGCGTGTGGAGGTGGGGGTATTATGGGGGGGGGGGGAGGGTATGGGAGTCAGTAAATATTGACAGTCATAAACTACTTGAATGGATGAGTGTACACAGATGTGAGTATATGTGTCCGGGTTGGATTGGACGGATATCCGTTTTAACACTTTCTGGTAATAGTCCCAATGTGATAATATTATCATTAAGTTACATTCTCGCTTTATAAGTAAGCCTACTAGTAACTTGGGACCGACTATCACAAACCTAATGACGTGTCTAATATATATATTATCACAAAAGCTGTTGCAGTTACATATACGGTTAGCTTTAAATTCAATTCAATTCTTTATTGCATGTAAGGCCACTGGCCCATATACAGTAATACATGTACATTTCAATGTATTTAAATAGCAAGACTGCAGGTAGACAGTACAAGTCATTATATAACAATTAATTTACATTTGCAGACACTATATCATGTCTTAAAGACAATGCATAATGTATAAATAATTGCAAGTTTAATATTACATTTTTGTTACCCGATGACATAACGGTAGCTTTAAATGTTTTATGAAGAAGAAGAATGTTTAGTAAAGTGTCTAGCACATGTTACATACAATTTGACATTCAAAAGATAGTCCATTTAAAAGAACATGTGCCCAGTCTAGCTAGGCTTATTAGACAACATATACATTTTAAGAGTTATTAAAGGTCTACATATGTACATTTTGTAAGTTATTAAAAAGTAGTCTTTTGTACATTTGAAATATTGTATTTATATATGAAGTGGTACTAGTATAAGACAATTAATAAAATATGTAAGTTTTTGAGAACTATTAATGCTCATAAAATCATTGTTTAGGCGGACAGCTTTGTAGAATAACGTTTCACGTAGATCAGAATAAAAATCACAGTCAATCAAAAAGTGTTTTTCGTCTTCTACATGTTCTTGTATGTCTCTAATAGCCATTGTGGCGGCCATGGTTAAAATGTATGTTTTATGATGTGTTTTTACATGTGAGACAATATAATAAACACAGTTTATCTCTCTCTCTCTCTCTCTCTCTCTCTCTCTCTCTCTCTCTCTCTCTCTCTCTCTTCTCTCTCTCTTCTCTCTCCTCTCTCTATCTCTCTCTTTAAATAATGAACTTAATCCAAGCTATTTTATAGACGACCACGTGACCTTTCTCAATTAATTTCCCTAGAAACGTGAGCATGCGCACCGCAAATCTCAGCGTGATTTAAAGAGTCACTCTGTCGACATACGACCCACCAATTTGGGGAAATAACAACATACGAGCGACTGAAAATTAACCGCAGTCCCGCCTACGTGTGCTTGAAATCCTCCCATTCCATTGTCCGTACAAAACACGTATCACAGACAGCCCAAATACAGTATAGTTCAGATGCCTAGCGCTGTATCCCGTGTCAACGTGTGCAGCGTGCTAAACGTTTGGCAGATATCGTTTTTCTAACAAACAAATATATACACAATCATTAGAACGTCATCGATTTTTGTATTTTTCAATGATAATACTTGTCATGCACTTTCTAAGGGGCGTAATTGATTAATAAAACAAACGCTGCACACCACCTCGAATTACTGACATTTCAGATTCAACCAGAAGTCCATTAAATTATTGCTAGACAATTATGAGGGAAACAATAACAGTGGTTTCAATTAATTGATTCCTTATTATTGCATTTTTCTTCTGATCATTATTATTATTATTATTATTTATAGTAGTAGTAGTAGTAGTAGTAGTAGTAGTAGTAGTAGTAGTAGTAGTAGTAGTAGTAGTAGTAGCAGCAGCAGCATTTATATGATTATTTATATTATTATTATTATTATTATTATTATTATTAATAAGAATAAGAATAAGAATAAGAATATATAACCCATATCAGTGTAGAAAGTTAGAAAAACATGTGTGGTCAATCAAAGTTCTAAACGAATACAACGTGTCAGTGGAAGGATCTAAGCTCAATACTGGAATATTTCATAGAGGTGTAAGAAAACTTGAGAATAGCTCGATCGGTCACAATTTACCAGAATATAGGTCACATAGCATACCCACCAACATATATATATCGTCAGATTAGCATTGTTACCGAGATTAAGAATTGAACAATGTTGTCAGTGGATATATACAATTATTACTATATATTCTTTTCTCAAAGGCATCCAATTAAAATGTTAACATTGAGCACATCATTTTCATTTTAAGAAACATGAATTACAATGAATATGGATTAGTTCTTGTATAAACTGTCAGAATAAATAAGTAAAATACCGAAGAAAGAAGTATATGTTACACCATTACATGTAACTGTAAATTTGGACACCACGGTAATTATTTAAAATACTCAAATATTAACTTCTATGACATTTATTATTCCTGACAAATGTAAAATAAGTCACGTATTCGCTGCATTCATGTTATTGCATATTATCTATACATATTTCAAGTTACCTAATGTATTCAAGTCAATACAATTAAAGCTATATTTCACGGACGAGTCGTACAGGAAGTCATGGCTTAAATCTAGGCCTACGGAATAACCTTCTACATACTCGTATAAAGACACGGTGTAAGCTCTGATTTACGATACTTTTTATGTATTGTCTTCACATCACTATATGTTATTACATGTGCATGAAAATAACATTACGTTTTGTTTTGACACGTACTAACACTGAGAGGGGTTCGAACTCCATGCCTTAGGTTTCAGAACGGGAAGCTCAGTTTACTGGCTGGTAGCTATCTCATAGTACAATTAACGAACTAAATGGTTTCTTTTGTAAACAGACTAAGCTAATATGCAAACTATAACTGTACACATTGCTTTACATTACACTACTATACATTGTTTAACATTGCACTTCTGTACGTTATTTAATATTGCACTCATGTACGTTGTGTAACATTGCACTCATGTACGTTGTGTAACATTGCACTCATGTACGTTGTGTAACATTGCACTCATGTACGTTGTTTAGCATTGCACTTATGTACGTTGTTTAACATTGCACTCTTGTACGTTGTTTAGCATTGCACTTCGGTACGTTGTTTAACATTGCACTTCTGTACGTTGTTTAACATTGCACTCGTGTACGTTGTTTAACATTGCACTCATGTACGTTGTGTAACATTGCACTCATGTACGTTGTTTAGCATTGCACTTCGGTACGTTGTTTAACATTGCACTTCTGTACGTTGTTTAACATTGCACTCATGTACGTTGTTTAACATTGCACTCATGTACGTTGTTTAACATTGCACTTCTGTACATCGCTTAACATTGCACTCTTGTACGTTGTTTAACATTGCACTTATATACGTTGTTTAACATTGCACTTCTGTACGTTGTTTAACATTGCACTCATGTACGTTGTTTAACATTGCACTCATGTA
>JAUTBX010134307.1:4110-34018 GCA_032361465.1 Lepetodrilus tevnianus | reverse complement strand
CATGTATGCACTAAATAACATTGATGTTGTCACTGGTGGGAAATAATGGGCTATTGTCATAATTAAAACATGTCAGTTGTGTTAATCATACTGTGTCATCAGTAGAACACAATAGTAATTATTGATGAGCAGTTCCACAATGGCTGTTTCTGACTAGATCATTATTGCGATATATTGTGTTTTAATTGCCTAATCTTTGTTTAACTGAGATGTATGCAGGCAGATCAATGCGACAGTGCAATGTGGACTCGCACACAGATGACAGGATATGAACAAACTGTTTGAAGGTGCAGGACGGCAGTAATGCATGGAGTAATGCGTTGTCCAATTGTAGAATGGGAAGAATTTTTATTAAATTCCACCATACAATCGGCTCATTTTTCTGTTGTATCCTGGGTGCCGAGTCTGGGTCCGACTGCGAGTCACATACGCAGACACAAAGGTCTCCAATCAAGCTCCATGCTAGTCGGGCCCCTCCTTCTCTAACCCCTCATTAACTTTTTATCGAGGATTTCTCCATTTCCCCTCGGTCGTGTCTCCCTGTATTGTCCAAGCCTTGATTTGTATTTTGCTCGATTTGTCCAGTCATCATATTGTTTTCAGTCTCAGCAGCGGGTCATTGATGCAAACAGCTTCATTTGAAGCGACTTAAATTGGGAGGGTCTGTCTTTCTTGTGGCCGTTCAGGGCTTTTTGAGACAGATGGCAGACCGAAGGAAGATGATTCCTTGTAATGGATCACAGTTCAGTTGAAACAAGTTTTGTTAGCTTAGTGCTTCACCCTGCCTGGAGTCAGGGCGCACAGACATCCCACAGCTAGCAGTACGCGTTCGGTGGAACTCTTTATACGTGAAATCAAATTATTAATTTTATCAAATGATGTTGACCCCCTAGAATGTCTGCTATTGGTGTTTTCGCTTGCCTCGGGACATGACTTTGTTACTTGGTAAGGTTTCTGTGAAGTGATTCTTGATAGGGTGTTTCATCCCGCGGTGTGATTCTACTGCTTGTAATAACACATGACATCCCTTGACATACAGCAGCAGCTATTTCATTTAAAGTTTTTATAGAGGTGGACTTTTACCAAAGGATGTAGCTCATTAAAAAAAATACTTTTACGCAATAGCTTTTGAAATGTCATCTCACGACATTAGGAGATTAGGTTTGATAAAAAGTATATTTTGTGGCCAGTGTTAAATAATCAGTCCAGGGATATGGCAAGATGACACCTCCTACAATTAAGGATGCTGTCATCCAGAATGGCTTTGTGGAAACTGATGCTGTTTGGGCAATATCCTGCTGGCACATTACCGCGTTCAATCTTATTTTTTTCAAAACTTAATTGTACAAGGTTTATGGAATTACGAGCACACACTGCATAAACAATAAAGGCCATGTTTGACACTTAGTGGTGACGTGGGAGATTTGGAGCGATGCATGCTGACACTGGCGGAAAGAGGAAAAGGAGCAGAATTGGGAGATGCGCTTCATGTGTGCTCCTTTGACTCTGAAACTAGTGCCCCCCCAGCCATACGCGACTCCATTGATCAAAGATCTCTGTGCCACTAGCATCAAAGATGGCAGCATAGGAACTTCACTCTGGAAAGAATCACGCACAAGGGCAGACCACTCTTGCATTTCCTTTCGCTGTTTACCCCCTGTTTCTCTGAAT
Source organism: Lepetodrilus tevnianus (assembly GCA_032361465.1). Taxonomy (NCBI): domain Eukaryota; kingdom Metazoa; phylum Mollusca; class Gastropoda; order Lepetellida; family Lepetodrilidae; genus Lepetodrilus; species Lepetodrilus tevnianus. Next base: position 32,347 of record JAUTBX010134307.1, on the reverse strand, counting down.
AGATCTGTTCTCGTAGTTTTTGGAATGGAGTCAGGCATGCAAATTAATGGGTTTCCTTTTTTTTCGTTTTCACTTCTTTACAAGTGAAAATCGTATTTCCATTTGTCAAGGTTGTTCTTTGGTGGTGACATGTGCACTGAATTGGAAATGCTTGGATTCTAGCTGGAAGCACATTTAACTGTCTGATAGTTAATGGTAATAGGTGATGTTAACTGACACAGAACATAACAGAACTGTTAGTGACCACTTTAAGAGAGACTTTACACTAAAAGTCACTACCTGAAAACACTTGATCATTTTCAATGACAATGTATATGCAATTGGTATGTTATGACCAGTGCACATGATAAGAGAGAATGAAAGTATTGGTTTGAGATTCAGGTTTATCTCGATGTTCTCTATGCCATGTTATGGACTACATTGTATATGTTCAATGTCTCTATTATCAGTTACCATGGACAGAAATATGCAAGGTTGTCTCTGCAGACTGTTGCTATTCCATCCAGGGTATCCTTTCACAGAGCTTAGTGAAAGGATACCATGTTCAGTTACCATGGTTACAGGTTCTAAAGAGAATATTTGCATAACATTGATGTAGCTTTCGAGAATTATGGTATTCACGATACTGAGTTTAAATCTGTTTTATCAATTCAGATTTTTGTTCTTTGATCTACGTGCCCCAGAGACGTACTTCTTTCTGACATTTGTGAAAACATATTTTTATAATGGGATATGTCGGCCTACATTAAAGTCTATGTTTCAGTTAAATATATTTTTGTAACCAGAGTGTAATGTTAATACTGATAATATTTAAAAAAAAAGGTTTTGTAAGGTCACACTGCTTTTCTATAGATCTTATATAGATTTTTATGTCAAATAACTATAAGCACCATTTCCCAAAGGTAGATATGGTATTCATTCATTATGTATTGACATGATGTAAGATTCTTTAAAGCAAGTTATCATTCTAAACTGTTAATGGCAAGTTATACATATTTTTTATTTTAAGTTGGTAATTATATCTATAATGTATGTACTCATCAGCCATTTTAAATAGATACTTAACCTCATCAAAGCTGCAGGCATATCTATATGCCCAAAGCAAATGCACAATGGAACTATTCAGCAGGGAGAATGTTAAACATTTAATTCCGATTTCTTTTATGAATTAAAATACTAATATGTCATGAATTGGTCTCTCTATTATACTACCTTCACATACACACATTTTTCTTACCAGTCCTTACGGATTGCCAACTCGTAGTCAATCGCAAGCATCCGTAAATAACTCGCTGGTATCCGTAAATAACTTGTCACAACTCGCAACAACACGCAGATATCCGTGAAAGGAGAGGCAATTTTTTGACATGTCAAAAATCTTCTTACGATTGTCCACGGATTAACGTAGTTATACGTGGTAACTCATAACAAATCGTGGAATTTTGCCATAAATACAGCGTAAAAACTCGTAATAATCCGTATATAACCTGTAAATAGGTCGTAATAACTCGTAACAACTCTTAAATCGGTCGTAAAAGTGGCCAAATCGTAAGGATCCGTAAGCATTCGTGGAGTTGTGCTGTCCGTAAGGACTCGTAAGAAAAATCTGTGTATGTGAAGGGGACATTAACTATCCATGAAGGAGGCCATATAAAACAGTGCATGTGCCAAATCCAGCAGGAAGAGGGTTAACATGAACATATTATAGAATATGGAATGTACACTATTCATTATGACACACATCTCCTTAGCAATACCATTACACATCATTAGTTTAACAAACATAGGCAAGCAAATTTTGTACTTTAGATTAGATTTTGAAACTTTCTGCAATTTGCTTCAACTCTGGCAAAGTTTTGTAAAGAGAAATAAACTACGTCTGACTTAATAACTAAATTTGCACTAGTATATGGAATACAGATTTTAAATACTTCAAAATTGATTCCAATTTATTTCTTGGTTTAATGCAGTAGGACTTATTGATTAACTTAATAACGTAATTTGCACTCGTACATTTACATGAAATACTAAGTTAGAATACTTCAGAATCCCGATTTTTTTTTCTTCAGAAGTATTCAGATTTTTTTCTCAGTTTACTAAAGCAGGACCAATTTTCAACTTTTTGTGAAACTCCCACAACTATTGATGAATATCATCTGCAAAGCCCTATATCGAGAATTGAAAGAGTCACGGATTCCTAAAGAACCTATAACCAGAATACGCCTTTGACATTTACTTGAAATTTCTATGTATTCTTCGAAGGAATATTTGGGATTTGAAACCTTACTTCTTACCAAAGTAAAGGGGCTGGGGTAACTCGCTGTAGACATCTTGAAGCTTTCCTAATTTAGACAGTAGACAAACCTTGGACAGACACTGAATAGAGTTTCCCGGAAGTGGTGTCTTGCTGCGTTGGAGAGGCCCGCGCTGCTGGTATGAATGGGAGTGATTCTCAAAGACTACCTCATCTAGGTTTGCAAATATGACCTATAGACATACCTTGAGGATGTTCTGCTGGTGAGTTAAGAAGGATATTGTGTATTGATGGAGAGTGCTGAGCCAGGAGCAAAGTACGGCATATATCCTGTTGGAATGGTATTGATTGAAACCCCGAGTAGACATACGAAGACGGAGACAGTGGACTTGTGTGGACAAACACTTCATTGGAACCAGTCTGCTGGTAAATACACCCTTCCCCTGCCACCGAAACCTCAAAGGTGTAATTTATGGAGATCTGGCTTCTCAAAGTTTGAATTAACCCCTTTTTTTATGCTGTACGATAATTGGGGTTTGATTGGAGACTAGAAACTCGGTATTTCCGCCAATCTTGAATAATATTGGAAAATTAGAGAACATGGTTTATGAAATCTTGAGGTTCTGCCAAAGGTTTCTTGTTGTAGATGTTCCATACTCATACAGAGCATATAGGTCATTGATATTGTTCAGTCTCTGGTTTGAGGTACTGATTGCAGGGGTCTCCACTGAATACTGTCATTATGGCTATCTCCTGTGTCTCTACCAGGACTCTCTTCTACTTCTTATAAGTGCAAGCAATATGGTGTGTACTTAAGTGATATAAAATGGCTTTTCTACTTTCTTCATAATTGGCCCGAGGTCATGCAGTTGTCATGGTTACCAAGAGCTGTTTCAGAGTGATATAGTGCCTAAACTGCTAACTGAGCCAATTCACATCGAGGGCCTTAAAATAAGGACACAATGTCCTAGTGTGAATATGGTGCACGCACTATGGATTGTGGCCTTGTTTACCATTGCAAGAACCTCAGTCTACTAGGTGGCATTCAACACCGGATTTCTTGTCCCATAATCTTTTTGCTTTCAATGTTGAAAGATCGCTTCATAAAATTAAAACAGTATTTCATGAAAATATAACTATTTCAAATTATGACTGTCAATAAAGATCTATAAATCATTAACCAATAACACGATATCTTAGAAATGTATTCAAGCATATTTTTTTCAGATTGTAATCAGAATGATCTCTGTCATCAATATTGAGTGTGCTAACTTTCAGTTCCCAATTTAGATCAATGCACAAGAGGCTTGGATGAAATAGTTTCAGATTGAATACTATCCTCTATTTACAAAGGCTCTATGGAATGTGATTAGATCTTCTTCTTCTTCTCTACTGCATCGTGCCAGGGGGCAGTGAATAATAGGTTCATAGGAAAACAGGGCTGTAATGCTGGTGTGTTTATAGTGGCACCTAGTTGTGTTGATGGATGGTCTGCAGCACCTCTATGTTTATAGTGACACCTAGTTGTGCTGAGGGATGGCTTGTGAGGTCTGTATATTGGTAGTGCCACCTAGCGGTCTCAAATTGGATGCAGAGTCAATTTGTTTATTGAGATCTTGTGTTAATGTGTGCAATGCAATATCTGTAGGTAGGTCATAGTGGCACCTAGTACTGGTGAATGATGGTGTGAGATGGATGCATTTCAATAGTGACACCTAATTATGTGCTAGTCAGTTGAGGAGTGGGGTTCAATGTCTATACATTACACCTTTGGTTCATCTGTGTCAGATACATCTCACTGGTACCACTAAGACATGTTTGTTGCACAGGTTTGTAGTTGTGACACCTACATGGTTGTTGCATAGGTTTGTAGTTGTGACACCTACATGGTTGTTGCATAGGTTTGTAGTGTAGTTGTGACACCTACATGGTTGTTGCACAGGTTTGTAGTGTAGTTGTGACACCTACATGGTTGTTGAAGTGTTTCCTCTTCATCTGTCAGACCACTGAATTATTGTTGGGGGAAATAAAATATTATACATAGTTGTCAATTATTTGAGATTGAAAGTAATTAGAAATGTTGTTTTTTAACCAATACTATTTTCCTTGTATTTCTGTCGTAAATAGCATTTTGCTATAAAACATAATTGGCATTGATTTGAAGTCGTGAAATATGCTCGGACATTTATTTAGGGAACAGGTGTTGTAGGGGTTGTGTGTACGGTGTGTGACTTATCACCAGTAAGTCTGCGGTCCCTGTGAGTTCTGGCCTGTGCCAAATCCTGTGTCTAAGCCAGTGTCAACACCAAGCTTTTTAGTATTCATCTCAGGTGTTCCGCAGAGACCGCTCATAGCCCTGTGTATCCAAATCACAGATTAACTTGACATCATCTAAATATTGTGTAAGTCAGCCAATTTTGATAGGATTTGCGTGTTGGCTTTTGAAGCTTATTCCAACAGACAGCTATTGCATGTGGAATGCTCTAACCTTTACATCAACACCGGGAATGAACCAGGAATGGCCCAACCCTGAGAATGCAAATACTGGCTTTTAAGGTTTTCACAGCGATTCAGTTGACACCATTTAATGCTTTGTCATTAGTACATACACTATAATATTATTCATTAAATCGTATTTGTAATCTGTTCTTCATTAGTAATTTGATGGACAAAACATAGGACAACATGATGATTTAATAAATGCTTCTCTTGTCATAATTATTCCTTTCACTTTTAACCCTCTCCATGCTGGATTAGATACAGGCACAGGTTTTTAGGGCATCTCCGATTGCCTCCAGCAGGGAAAGAGTTAAAGAGATATTTTAGTATGTATATCTTAGCGTAATTTGAGTATTTATAACCTAACTTAATTGGTTGTAACTTTAAATGGACGAACATTAAGACCCTCTGTGGTTTGATAATCACATAATCCATCGATATTCTAAAAGTTGAATGTCAAGTGTATAACTAACTGGTATAAATATAATATATATTTCTAGGATTAGGAGATTTCCGTTTTCCTTCTGGTGGATATTCGCGTCAACCGCCAGGCTATTCCGTGTATCAGCCTAGGCTTAATTTATAAAAAGGAAAAAAACAGGCAAGATTTGAGAGATTTCCCTAAGGGTATAGTGTGCACTTCTGTAAAATTGCAGGGTCAAGGTCAGTGAGTGATTTCTTCCGAAGTCTTGAGTATTATCCAGCGATCGCCGAGTTGACAGTCGTTGGCCGCTGCTTACTCTTTACACATTCGGTGATAGACAGAAAGAAGCAGGAATGGGATCAATTCTATTGTATCTGCAGCCTGCGCTCCATTGATTTTCACTACCAACCATTAAGCCATCCATTTTAATGGAGACGGCCTCTGTCAGTTAGCAGCAAAGGAGCGTGCCCATCAAGTCACATGAACCTACCTAGCAGGCCTGGGGCCTAGTAGTAGTAAGACCCATTTGGAGTAAAAGGGCAATTTACAGGAATCAGAATTGGGTCTTGTTATGTTCAGAGGAAGTGTTCGTAGGGTCGGAGCCAGGAAGGGGCCACATGATTAAATGAAGAGGATTGAATTATATAGAATCCAGGACATATAGAGAAAGTACACCGAAAACTGATACTAGGAGTAGTTTTAATCAAATATATAGTTGGTTTTTTTTCCTGCTAGATTAGGTTTAGATGAATGAATAAATAAGAAAATGTGTTTTTTGAGACATTAACTTTGGTGGGATTTGGCAATGTCTACTGGCAGTGTATGCAAGTATACAATCAGATGCAATTTGACTTCAGTGGAGAACATTGTCATTGACGCGTGCAGGAGAGGGGTGCAATGTTTTTACATACAGTATGCCAGTTATCTCCCTTGGTCCATCTGCATAATCTGTGGGTCTTCCTGAAGTTACTATAATATCTAACTGTGGATTTGTCTTGCATGTCACTGCCACGAAAGCACTTAAATGTTCTGAAAAAGCGTTGGTACCTTCGCTGCGTCATGTACTCGCTGCTCCGATAGTGACTCAATTACAGACAAATGTAGACTGACTGTTACATGCCAGGCTCATGGTTACCGTGACAACTCTCTGCATGAGAACTGTCGGCACTGAATCCAGACTCAGTCAGCGGTAGATAATAACAGTATTCCAACATAGTCTCCTCTCCAATCTCAGTTGATGCCCGGTCTCAACCAGTTCAAATCTAAAGGTTAATCATTTCTAGGGGTTTCAACAGTGCCTATATATTCTGTCCATCTTTTCGTACCATGAACGCTTGTCTATTACCTAAATGTCACTTTTCAGTGGAAATATAGTGAAGGACGTCTTCGACAGTTTGATCTTGTCTATATATAGTGACTCGTGGAGTGGAATCTTTGTTTTCCCCAAGATCAATTATTTTTTCTAAATGTTCTAAAATATTCTTTCTTTTTTCTCTAAATATTGCAGCCTAAGAATAATTACATGTATAAATTACTTTAACTAAAATCATAATATTAATTTTAGTATGAATCATCAATAGCAATACTATTTTTACTTTCTCTAATATCATTTGTAATAATACACCATGAATTATCATTTATCACCATTTACATACACAATCTATCACTCATGACATAGGAGAGCATATAACCTCTCCACTTGTCTATTAAATCCAGTGATAAATCCAGCAAATATTGCCCTCACTCATCACTGCATCCATTTGGTAACTCTATCTCCGATCAAACTGAGCCGATGGATTATTGAATGGCCGATAGAGGCACTATAAATTCCTAAATAACATTTATTTCCACGAGTTTCCCAGCTTGAAAAATGTAGATTCCCATCTAATGGAATGCATCTTAGACCTCTGATTGTTAATTAATGGTTTGTTAAGTCTAGACGAGCTATGGTCCAAATCCAATCAGCATGATTGGAAGTGCACTTCCATAATACACAGACACAGGGTATTGTGGGGATCCGTATGGAGACCTTCCTGTACTGAGTGTCAGAGGGAAGTCTAACACAATGGACCGTACATCTATGAGGAACTGCAAGAACGGGAATCGATGGCCGATGGCTCTGGTAGTTATGTCTTTCTATAGATTCTCAGGATAATATCACTCTTTAGAAGTGTGATTGGCATTTCTGGCAGTACCGGCAAGGTAGTTAGAAGGGGCTGTGCAGGGGTATGGTTTGGGTCCAATTCTGTTCTATTAGTTTTGAGAGAAATGCAAAAACTTCTTGAACATATTTATCTTTATTCATTGTTGATAACATATTTTCTCCTGAATTGGAACATCTTTATTATCATTGATCTTGAAATGAACTTGGGAAATATTGAAAAGTAAAATAATAAAAAAGCTATAAAAAGAGCTGTAAAAGTGCAAATGTTAATGAAAAGTCATCGCCAAATTCTGTACTACTGAGAATGGAGAATGTGAATGCATAGACAATGGCAAATGTGAGATCAAGATTTGTATAACCGTGTCGGTCTTTTGGTTTAATTATTCCGAAGAAAGTGCCTGCGTCAAATGTGTATTTTGTGATGTTGAGACGCCTGGCTTTGGGTAATCTTTCTTGTCATTTTGGTTATATTGATTTAGATTTAATCTGACCCTGGTAGCTGAAGATTCCTCTATGTTTAACGTGAAAACACGCACCAGTGCTTGTCTTGCTCTCCAAACGAAATGAAATGAGAGATAATCTGATGACTGGAGACACAGACACGCAACTCCCCGTACACGTGCCGCTCAGTGCCAACATCGGAATGCTCAATCATCCCACATGCCACCACTGGACGATTCATAATGAAAAGATATTGCTCCTCTTTTGTTTGAGGAGGAGAGAAAGTCATTACAGATTCGCAGCAAATGATGCTGTAAACCTAGTTGGCTGAATCAGGATAATTCCTTCATAAATTCAGCAGAGTTTGATATGCTTTTGTGGACAATGTGAAACAGGGCTAGCCGGATGACATTACTTTGGAATAAATTTGACTGTGCATGATTTGGCTGACATTCCATTGTTTCCTGTTCGTGAGATCACAGACGGCCTGGAAGACCTTAACTCGTCAAATTCCAGAACATGCAGCGCATACCACCATTGGGCAGAATTCTAAATGAAATATTAAATGAGGGATGATTAGGCGGGATTAGATTTATCTGCAATTTATAAATCCTTGAAAATGAAGTATTGCTTCAATGAATATTGGGTGTTGACATTATTCACAATGGCGTCTGGGTCTTTGTTTGCTGGTTCTGTTTGAGGACATGGAAGCGCTTGGCAAGAAAAATAATCACAATAAAACCAAATCTTGCAATTAAATCGTGCTGATGTCCAAATGGAATGAATCATAGGATGTTAAGAGCACTTGGAGACTTGAGGCAATGAACGGGGCGGAATCGTAAGGTGTCCTTTAATATCCATGCTTTGGAATGATGTGTCAACTGGTATAAAAAAGTAAGGCATTAGCCATCTCGACCTAAAGAAGATGTGGGAAAATTATATGTCCTCTTTACGTGAATTAAGATGTGGAATAAAAATCCCTGGGTTTTTTAACATTAGGCAGATGTGGGTTTATGGTATTATGCAACATCAGATTCATTGGTGTCATTAACTTTTCACATCATTGGGAATGGGAGAAGGTTGGATCCAGCTGGAACTTGGTGTACATTGTTAATGTCATGTATCCTCAGACATTGCTGGTTGATATGGATGAAACGTACAGGTGTAACTTGCAGAAGAATAGGTTTGTAGATGGCAATTTTGATGTCTTTTTTTTTGTAATAAATAAATAAATAAGGATAACATCCATTGTATTGGCATTTAGAATCAGTTTACTGTATAAATTTCAATTGTTATCAAGTTTTAATTTCCATAGGAAAATAATGCATATGTATTTTATTATCTACTTATAATTTATCAAATTTATTTTTGTAAATCCTACAGTTACTTGCCCTTGAACAGAGTATATCCTGACAATGAAGCAACCAGCATTAATAACAACTTTCCCTCAGGCTCAGAGGCTGTCAGTACCATCATGCTATCACTGCTTTATGGACCCAATACCACCTATATCACTCCCTGTGCACGGACTCCAGGTCCAATACTGCCCATCCAGGTACAGTCAGCAGGTCCCAACAGCAGTGTACCTATTGATTTCTACCTATTATACTGTACTGCTGCTACATTAGCCTCACTGCAGGGTTCCTCTGGACCAGCTTGATGTCCACGTCCACAGCACAATGCTCTGTCTTGTTTGCTCATCCATTTGTTAGAGTCTCTGCCTTGGACTCTAATTGCTGGCTTTTGTTTCACTGCGGTTGACCATTGGAGATTAATCCTGTGGCGCCGCGGCTCAGCATTTACATGAGGATTGATAACATTTATCGTGGAGATTCTCCACATGAGGATTGATAACATTTATCGTGGAGATTCTCCGCTAATGAGCAGGCGTGGCACAATGGAGTCTGTGGTCCATTGTTTCGTCGGTCCTGTTGAAATATGACCAAGTGCAAATGATGATGATACAAGGGTGGAAATGGTTCTCGAGAAAGGATCCACTAAATGAAATGATGATATCGGTTCAGATGGTAATTGTGTCTGACCTATTATTAGTGGACAGCCGTGGTGAGTGAAATGTATCTGTGGTCAGATGGTGGGCACACAAAGCCAGAGAGTGGTGTAATGGCAACAAGAGACCACAGCAATCAACACCACCATGATGGATTATCCCAGAAACCTAAAAACAATTGTTGTAACACCAGCCCATTTGTTTGCGGACACAAAAACAATGAGACCGAAAACTTGACCGATTGTCTTGGCGGCTATTACAAAGAAATCCCCAGCATGTCCATTGGTCGGTTACAGGATTCAACCATGTTCAGAGTATTGGTCATCAGCGACTGTCCTTTGTCCACTGGCGGTCCAGATGGGCCGAGGTCATCACGGATCGACCTCAGCTCGTCCAGGGGTCAGGAAGGACCCTTGCCGAGTCCATTGAGGGTCCCGCTGATTATAATGTGGGTGCTCTCCCTCTCGGCCTGATTACAGGGGCTAGTGCGGCTTGATTAGGGAATTACAAATGTATTGCCTGTCGGAAGAACATCAACTGGACTTTGCGGTCTCTCTGCATGTTACTGTTATTCCTAAATACCCTCGGGGCTTATCTGGGGTTTGTAAAGTGAATGTGGAGAACGCTGGATAGAATTGTAATACCGCATGCACAATAGATATAATCCTACATTACGCGAGTAATTCTAAATTGCGCTTTGTGGTTCAGTAGGCATTCAATATTCCCTAATTTATCGCCAGGATAGATTGGGTGGGGGGGGGGAAGGGGGGATAATTGGAACAGTATTTAAATTATAAGTAATAGATTTCCGATAGCAGCAGTAAATATACTAATGATATATATACTCAACAAACTAAATGTAAATGCCAGCAGATATTTTATGGTGAATCTTTCTACCAAGCTTTAGAACTCAGCTTGAGGAATATCATGCCATTTTTCATCGAATGCATCTGTAAATTCTTGAAGAGTACATGGAACTCATAAATGATTGGACATTTTTCGGTAAAATAATAAAAAGTTAAATCACATATTATAAATTACTACTGGCCCTTAATTAGTTTTGCTGAGTATATTTCCTATCTTCATCAATGTGAGTGATGGATATTGACAGTGATTTCATACGTTAATTTAAGTATACCTAGTTGTCCCTTACATACCATGTCGGCCATTTGTACAGGGGCAACTCATCAGTCATAACCAACATTCATTGATCATATGTACCCATGCAATCAGGAAGACCATGCAATATATTTATATATAATCACATTAATTCATCCCTCTTCAAGTGCTTTATAAATGAGATTATTCGGGTGATAGATTACATACAGATTTAGGGAAAGAATAATCACATATTGCTGTAATTGGATTTTGTTTGATGAAATATTAATTGTATACTGCAGCAATGTTTAATCAAGTGGAACTAATAGGTTTATGTCCATGTTGCCAATTTACCAGAGAAGCCTGGCTGTCTGATTACAAACAACATTTTACTGATGAAAAAAATACTTTTTGCTGAGAATATAAATGAAATTATTCCATATTTTTCTCTAGGATATGAATGACTCCATATTGTAAAATGACAGTGATGTATAGAGCCTACAGATATTGTGGACAACTGATTTCATTTAGTTCACTATAAATCAGTAGTGGATATCTTGGAACAGGAATATTTGGGTGGCAATGTGACATGTACCAAGGACAAACTGGTAAAGCAACAATACAATGATGCACAACAGCTGTTGCGATCTAGCTGCATATGCAGACACTTTATCTAAACCAATTATATTAAATTACAATCTTACACCAACATGTTGTTCGTTTAATGTATCTGAAATTAAATAAATTAAATTAAACCACTTGTTTTGTCACCATGCGGACTATGAGATATGGAATAGTTGTCACGTGAGTGGTTTAAGAGCTGGTTGTGTGGGTGGGGCGTAGTGGGGCGGGGAAAGGCAATCATTGTGGAAGTATGGATGCCCGGTCATGCAATCATTGCATTAAGTGCAGTCATAGAAGTGGATAATTAGATTATCATGGCGATTCTGAATGGCAAACTTTTACCGTATTACTTCAAGTAATTACTTTCCATCTGTAGAGAGTTGGTCCAACCACCACAGCAGATTGAAGCAGATAGGAAATTGTTAGGACCATATAGGTAACAGGTAGGACATCATCAGCAGTACAATCATGGGTAGTCCACTTTTCAATCTAATTAAAATCAGATCTCATTTCCTGCCTTAAACATTTTGACATTCATTTGGAAAAAATAGAAAGTGTCCAAATATCTGAGCATTAGTTTTGAATATGATTTTAATGAGATTAGGCACAGTTGGGACCATAACAATAGGTCGGACATTGTGTATGCTTTTTTCAGGAATCCTTGTGCATTAAATGAAATAGACTGTGGAATTAGGTCATGTTAACTTTCTACTTGAACCATTAAACTGTTATTAGCGTATTTTCAGCATATGATGCTGTCATTATTGACAAACTAAATACATACACGAGGAAGACAGGCTGGAAACTATCCCAGGAAAGGTTTGGATTATTTCCACTCAATAGGAAAACGCTCCCAGAGCAACAAGATCAAATAATGCATGTTAAGTGCATGCAATAATTCGAATCCAATGCAGTTTATAATTATTCTGAAACTGTAAAACATAAGGTCAATACAAGCACTTAACTTGAAATTGACGGACAATCAAGACAGAAATAACATAAAACCTGGGACAAAGACTATGGGTCCGTAGTTTGATTAGAATCCATTGAACACAAATGTGGGGGATTGTCTAATATTGATCACCTTTATGGATAAAATGCCAACATGTGATTGGTCAATTGATCCATAAAGACAACAAATGCATTATGGAGTTTACATGTGAATTTTCGCTTAAATGAAACCAAATATTTATTGCTGGTTGATCCCCGCTCTTTACTGGGGGTAAGCTGTGTGTTCTAGGCGACATGTTCTACCATGTACTTCTACCAACAGGAACGCTACGGCATCAACAAGCTTTGACAGACTGTCACTGTGCCAATATTTGACAGGAAATGGAACTTATCCAGCAGTGTCATGTTGAGAGTGCACTTCTACTCTCACACTAAGTGCAAATGATCTTTTAATCATTACCTTCATGTCTGTTTATTCACATAATATATTGCAAGAAATACAACCCTACCCTTTTATATTAGGACTATGATATATTTATCCACATTATTACCATGCAGTTTCCATTCTAGGTTTTCTCTGATGATATCTGCCATGCAAAATGTATAGAAATATCATTTGAATATATTAATTACATAATTTAAAAAAGAAAAATGCATTAATTAATGATGATTTTTATAATTAATTAATAATTACTTTCAAATTGTAGGCTTATAAATTGGAAAATCATTGATAATAATATATTATATTTTTTATGCTGATGCAGATATGATTCCAGATAGAAATTTACTGTCAGTAGGGTGAAGCCACTCCAGGTTCTCTTTCCTTCTTAAGCAGATCACTCTAACAGAATGGCAATAATATGAAGAAAGGAGAAATTGACTTCAAGCTCTTTCACGTAATTTCAACAGAACAAAAAGTTGTATCTCTAAGGTTTCTTTTAGATACTGGTATGTTCATTTTAAACTTGGATAAAAAGTATGCTATTATCACATAACTACAAATCTAACTTTATATTACCCTCCCCCACAACACTGCATTGGTCCATTTATCTATTTCTTGGATGGCTAAATCACGAAACAACGTATAACTTTGTCCTTTCATCTCTCAGACTTCAGTCTAAAGTAGGACGAATTCCCCCTCTTAAGATTTTGAAATTAAATCCTTGGCTATTAGCGTTAGAAGTTCAATTTGTCTTCTAATTACACTCGGACCGCACCGGCAGACAGAGTAATTTGCACTTCAGTCTGAAGACATTTTTTGGCCCTTTGGGACTTCGTCACCTTTGTAATGTTCTTCTCCAGTCTGACCCAGGTGTGTTTGATGTAAACTGAGACTTTGGGGACGTATACTCGGGACCCGAGATGTTGGAATCGTGGGTCCAATATCAAGAACATCCAGAGGGGCTAAATATAAAAAAAGCAGGAATTGGTTCTAGAGTTCCAGACCTTGTAGCGCCAATGGTTTAAGGAAACCATTAACAAAGCCTCTTGCTACGTTTGGGGATACAGGAAAGAGCACTTTTGTGTCGAGATATTTATCGTCATCAAGGTTAGGTGGAGTAACTCCCGGCTTTGGTCTTTCAGTGGGAAATGTCTTCTTGGACAGCACTTTGCTGGAAGACAATTGAAATCTGCATTTAGATGACTTCATTTTAGATAAGGGTGTGTGTGTGTATGAAGCCTTGGCAATCCTGTTTCTCTGAGGGATGGTTAATTGTTGGTTGGTTGCATGGTAAAATGGATGATGAATGTAAAGTCATAGATTGAAGGATTTTATGTCATTTTAGCTTTGAGGGATGACAGAGGAGTAAATTATAGTGATAACATTTGATGAGTTATGTTAATGCATTCATATTCATATGCAGCCCTGGGGACCAAGCTGATGGTGGTGGGAGGGCATCTCACTATCTGTACCACTACCAATGAAGTTCCTGTCTGGTATACTGTCATTATTTCTGTCTGGTATACTGTCATTATTTCTGTCTGCTATGCTGTCATGTCACTGTCATGGGTTTGGTGTTGATGGGATTTGTGTTACCGAGTAGTGAATATGGAGTTTTAGTGATCTCATCCCATTACCCCTCCCTCTTCATTCGTTCCTCCTTTTACTATTTCTTTCCCTCTCTCTCCCCTCTCTCTCTTTCTCTCTGTCTCTCTCTCTCTCTCTCCTCTCTCTCCTCTCTCTTTCTCTCTCTCCTCTCTCTCTTTCTCTCTCTCTCTCTCTCTCTCTCTCTCTCTCACACACACTCTCTCTCTCCATTCTCCTCTCTCCTACTCACTTTCTGCCACTTTTACCTCAATAAATCCATAATGTGTTTTTAAAATCTAAAACTCTGTTTGAAGGTTAATTCCTTTCTGTGATGAACTGAAGGTGCCAATGTAACACAAGGAATCATCCTGTTGAAAATTGTGCGTTGGAGATTTCCATATCTGAGGAATACTTTTTTTAAACAGAGATTTATCATTTTCAAGACAAATATGATATATTGAATGGCATAAGCTACTTACTTCATAGAATCTTAAAGTATAAACCTAATCTATGAAAAAGGGTAATTTATCTGCCTGTTCTTGAGATGAAGAAATTGAATAGATTACAAGTTCTAAAGAAGGAGTTTGGCCCTTGTGATTAATCTAAACGCTGAATGATGCGATCTCGCCCAATTATCTGTTTCCACCTGAAATGATGGTCCCTTGTTGCGTATAGATTATCCTGTCCATGTTGGGAACACATGAGGTTCTGAGAGCCGGTATCCCTTTAATTTGGATGAGCTAAGGGACACGTGTCACTCACGACAGATCACGTGTCCTCGCGTGAATTGGAAGAATCTCAACCGTGGCACATCTGGTGCCGAGGACCAAAGAATTTGGAAGATAATTTTTCCAGAAAGGGTTAAGAAATTGGATTGAATCACGTCGAACAGTGTGTCCCTGGCCTGCCATTCTGAAATGTCTCGTAAAAAGGACAAACATGTGCATCTTGCGTAACTCGAATTCGGTCATTAAGAACTAATGCACGGAACTTCTTGGACTGTTGGATGCTCAGGCAGGGTGGGACTGGAATGGCATTCCATCTTGTATGGCTGTGTCAGCCAATGATTGACTCCTATTGTCCAGCTAAGGGGCATGTCTGGACACCCATGCACAGAGAAGTGACGTAACTTTGCTAATTCTCCGCCAGTTCCTTCAGTGTTGCATAATTTACTCCAATTTCACAAAGAAATGGGAACCAATAAAAAAAGGGCCTTTGCAAATGTGCCATGTTTAATGAAGGTGATTGGCATCCACTTTAATTCCAAGAAAGATGACAGCAACTATGTGCCAACTGTTAATCATGGAGGTAAAATCGTGGCTAGGAGGCTGCATTTCTGCAATAAAATGACATTATTTATTTATAATTTAGGAAAAATTGCTCCTTTCAAAAGCAGTTAATGCAATATTACAAAAGTCAGCAAATTGTAACGGACAGATGGACAAGGATAGCAAATTGGCAATCTAGTTGCATTAATGATTTAATGATTCCGAGTGTGCAGCGTTCTTGAGTAGGGCAAAAACCAAGTGTTGTGCTACAGAATGTGATTGTCCCCCAGTCCCAACCCCAACACCACCCCCATACACCACCCCCATACACCACCCCCACCGAGTCTGATCTTTACTCAGCTGTAGTCTGGGACCACCTCATGCAGCAGCGTACTACAAGCACTGCAATATTCTGAGGCAATTTAAAGACTTCTCATTTGTTTCATGTCAAGTTGGGCACGATCCGTGGTAAAACAAATACAGACTCCCCCCTTAATAAGGGGTTTTGTCCTTGTAGAAATCAATACAGGAAGCAGCAATTAAGGGCTTTCTCTGGAGTCAGAATCGCAGAATCAGGAATTGATACATCACTGATGCCTCTGTGTGTATGACATCTATTTTATTCTGTATGTAAATATATTGCTCGGCATTTTGCATATTGACATACTCATACATAAACTTTAGTCTAAAAAGTTTGGATTTGTGAAGCAGATTCATTTCTATGCCAATTGTATGTAGAGCTGCAAGTTTTACTAAATTTAGTGAAAGCTGTTGAAATATTATATCACAACTCTCCATGGGAATTGCACTTGTCCAATTTTAAATGTTAACATATGTGAATTTTATTTGATAATAACTTTGTTCAATTAAATATTCAGTATGCCTGTATGGTGTTTAAACCACATGAATATTCATAAGCTAATATCCTGGTCTGGCATCTGTTAAATGAACAATACCTGACAGAAATCATTCTACACAATATGAATCACAATATTCATTATTCAAACTGAGATTGTTGCTTTTTTTATTAACTTTGTGAGAAAACTCATTTGAAAGAATGGAATTTTAACAATAATAGAAGCGCATGCATTCTTCCAATATTCCAACTTCATTATTATTGCAGATAGCTAAGCCAGATTGGCATTGAAGAAACACAGCGTTCACTGTTGGTCGTTGAGGTATTTTAAAGAATTAGTTCTCTAACTCAGTATTTGATAAGCCAATAATTCCATTTAGTCCCATTTAGTCAGAATAATCCTAATTTGCATGGCTGCACACTACTTTTGTGAGATAAATGAATTCATTATTGAATGGACTAGCAATTGTATTTGTCTGTTATTGCGATTGCCTGAGCTGCAGGACTGAAACTAATGGACGACACTTCTGCCATCAAAGACCCGGATGCGTGCGAAGCCCCGACTCGTCATAGTCCAAAAACGTTTTATTGTAGGAAGTCGTGTGCTGGATTCCACCTCACAACCTGCTAATGCCTCGTGGGGGTATTGTTGACCCGATATTCAGTGTTTTCCTAAATTATCGCAATCTCAAATGGACATCTTGTGGAAAGGCAGCTAGCTAAGCCAACTTTAATATCTCAAAGCTCCACAAAGTTTGTAGGCTGGCAGGAACAGTGCCGACCATTGTGGGGGGAAGATGAGTTGTTCTTGACTGAAGATTAGCTCATCAGATGTCATTGTCCTGCCTGGGACAGGCCAACAGAAAGTTAACAAAGGCGATGATGCTCTTTTGATGCAACTGTGAGTCACATCTTGAGATGCTGGTCTGACAGAGCAACAATGTCATCATGGGGGGAGATGCTCAGGAAGGGTCTTCAGGCACGTATGCAATCACACGGGAGTCGTCCATCAGAGATAGCATCTGCTGTGTCAGCAGGACTTCCAAGTCCACTTGTAGAACAGACAGGGACAGTGGAAAGAGGATCAACTCAGACTAGTTAACTGGACATAGTTCAAAGTACATGTTACTGTTCATCTCAGATTCCTTATGTCCACTCAGGGCTCCAGACTAACATGTTGAGTTACTTGCAGGCAGTCCGGGCAAGTAGTAAAGGACCCAAAGGTGATAAATGTTAAAAAAGTAAGATGCCTGCAGTGCAATTTAACTTGATCCTGTACGTCGGGCATATGTACGTCTAGAGCCATGCCACTATTGTCCAAACTTTGATATCCTCTGAGAAACTTTGCTTATGAAATACGTATCCCATTTTTCACTTTCCCCAATCATACCAGTCTCTTATTGAATTGAAAATGATTGATTCTTAATAATTTCACTTGTATAATGCTGAACTCAAATGAACCTTTAAAATCCATTAAAGTAACTTTATCACATTTGTTTAAAATAACGTAAACACATTAGTTATAAATAATGCAGAACAAGACTATGAGATTAAAGACTGTACACTATATTATGTAAGGTTATATTTGATCCTATTGAATTGATCATCTTTCTTATAAGAGGACATGATTTATACTAATAGAGGGCATTTATATTTGTTCACCCACCTTCTATTATGAAAGTATCTGCAAGGTATACTCCAACACAATATTTATGAAGGTTATTATTTTCCAAATCATCGCTACTTGTATCCAGATAAAATAATGACCTGGAATAATTGTTTAATCAGCAACAAAGAATCAATAGAGATGAAAGATACTTTTTAAAGGATTTGATTTATGCTACACAAAAAAACACAGCCTGTATGGAGACCAAATCAGGTCTGTCATTAAGCATTGCACTATCCAAACTGGCGTGAGATAAATAATTGTGTCAATAGAACTGGCTAATAAATATTGAAATTTTATAACACTAATTTAACAATAGAAGCAAAATGAGACCCTCACCACCTTGAGGCTGTTATCAATACAACTAACACCAGTTACTGATTCAATTACATCATCAGTGTCGTCATCCTTTGATGTCCGTGGTGTGTTCGTGATCACCAACCAGGTCCGCAACAAAGTAGCTGTTTTCATAGAATTTCCAAACTTTAGCCAGATTAATTTTTAATTGAAAACAGTTGAAACGATTTCCACTGGGCGTAGTTTATTGTTATTGTTGTTGAAATAATGAGTCCATACAAAGAATGGGAGCTGATTGCAGCGTTAGACAAGGATCTCCAGCATAGATATGTCCATGGGCTGCACATCCATGATTCATGTGTTAATCAGCAGCATGGGGAGGTCATTTAGGGACGCACACTGAAGATGTTCCTGCCTTGTCAGCACTGCCCTGGGTAGACCACGGACGTGTACAGAGCACCGCCTGTGTAATTGTATGCTATTGTGTCAGAACATGCCCAAGTTGCACTGTAATCAAGGGATATCTAGTGGCATGAGAGCTGACATGCTTTACTATTATTTGTTTGTACCAACAGATACTAAGGTTGATGTCAAATTGAATATTACACACACACACACACACACACACACACACACACACACACACACACACACAAACACACATTACATGCTTTTCACAAAAGTAGCTACATTTATTCAGCTATTATATATTTATTTTCTGAGAGGAAAGTTACTCTACATCTCAAGTTCTCTTCAAAGGGTATTGTCACTCTGAGAAAATGAATCCCAAATTGAATAACGTTTTAAAAAAAGGGATTCTACAGGGAGATGTCTTTAGCTCTGTTTCATTTAGCATACATGGAGATGAAACTGAAGCAAGCCCAGGAGAGGAATGAAATGTGATTAGGGATGAACTTTGAAATATTGGTGGGATTTAATGGAGGATAGAAATTATTTTATTTCAGAAAACATTTAATGAAAGCAAGATTTGACTCCAGGAGATGACATTTTTAATGATATCTGTTGACTCAGGGCATCAAGTTTCTTAAAGTGAAATGTTTTCATTCCTTTGAAGGAAGAATCTTTAATTAAAATTGTATTTATACTCTGCCAAAGTGCATTATTGATTGGGTTTATAGGATCCATTTCAACACATCTTTACCAAAATGAATTTAATTTAACAATTTATTCATATTGTGTATAACAGTTGACATTTATCAAATTATTTCAATCTTCATGACTAAATTCATTGCAATTGCATTATATGAATTGAAATTTATGTTCTATTTTATTTCCATTAAGATTGATAATTAAAAAATATTATAATTGATATTGTTACTGTTCTAATGCTTTGATACCGTAACTGCTTTTAATGCTACCAGCATTTGGTCTCTCGGTGCATGACAAATGCCAGACAAAGTAAACAGACATTGCACAACAATGGTGCATGTTAAATTCACTTGCTGTTAATCTTTCAACAATTAAATTTACAGGTTATTGGGTTCACAATTTAAATAATTGATGGTCGGTGATATGCAGTCAGTGAACCAAGGGCTTGTATCTGAGTATCCTTGAGTTTATTTCTAAAGTCGTTCCACAGCAGGATACTTTGACTGACAGCTGCACAAGATGACTCCTTTTCTTATTTATTGTGCTTTTATAAATATCCCAAACCTAAAGTTGACTTAATGTTTATTTCAAATAGAACGGAAATGTTTTGTGACGATTGGGCACGTACACATTTCAGTCAAAGAAAACCCAATATTTATATAATTAATTCAAGCAGAACTAATCAGTGGGTATGGAATATGAACCCAATCAACGTCTTCAGGGACTGTTCACCTAATCTCATGGGTGGTGATGATTACATCATAAATCATGTCATGTGATGTCGTAACTTAACCAAGGGAGGTAACTGCTCATTGCATTATCTGGACAAGTTGAATGGGGTCAGTTGATGTGTCGGATTCCTTGGCCATGGCTCTTTATGGGATTTGTACTTCAGAAATTAGAACAAAATGAGTCATAGGGACATGTGAGCATTATCGTTGATGAATACGTTTATTAAAATCTCATTGATAAATTAACTCGTCATTTATGTTTTCGGTGCATATTAATCTTCATAAGCTCATTTAGGATTTTGTTAAAATTGGGGGTTGCTACATATGGGTATGGCGTGTGTGTATTTGTGTGTGTGTGTGTGTGGGGTGGGGGGGGGGGGGTGTCTGTCTGTCTGTCTGGCTGTCTGGCTGTATGTATGTTTGTCAATCTGTGAGTCTGCAAATATTTTTCTAGATTGTACTGAAATGGCAGAATTTGAGTGAGCAATTCAAGAGAAAATGTAATCCTTTGTGACATGGAAAGTTTGTGGCATCAATCATTCAAGGGAGATAATCCATGATGTGTGCCTCAGTCAACCAAGGGAGACAACCTTTCTTGCTTGGTACTTCTATCATGAGTTTCGGCTGTTCACGACACCAATAGCAGTGGCCATGATCCAACACCCTTGTCCACGATGATTCAACACTAATTATCCTCCGTGACATTGAAGTTTAACTTGTAAATAATTTATAGCCTGCAGAGTTGAAGCCTAATTTCAATAGCTGAAATTATGAGTTTGTCTAAGGAAGCCCTCATCACAACACACATGCTCCTGGCATTGTCTTTGAATTACACACATTTTCCTATAGAGATCCTTGTTAATTCCAATGAGCCTGCGATATTTGATTCTTGCTTGAGATATCCGAAGGGAAAAAAAAAGCTTTCAAGTTGATTTCCAGTTTGCCCACATTTGAAGGGGGTGACATCTTGCCAATATTTTGTCATTTGACCTTTCATCCCCAGCTTTGGCAAGACGGAATGCCGATTAGTCAGTTAACACACACTCCGAGTGTCAGAACGTTTTTGCCTGGGACAATGGCCGTAAATTTTCATGGCAAGACCCTGTTGGCTGATTTGGCTTCCTTGGACAACAATGGAATTTCACTTCCAAGCGATATGTCATCTGATGCATCGAGTTAACAGTTCTTTAGGAGTGTGAGAATTTTTCCTCCCCTAATCCAAAGTTGACACATAGCTGGAATTTTTAATTATTTTGGCGCTGAGGCGATTGATTTTTAATTATAAGAGAGTACACATGTGCTTTAATTGTGAGGGTTTCTGTCACAAGACCTCTGAGGATGAAAACAGATGTCTCCAATGATCAGGAACACCATGGGGAATTTTATTGAAATTAATATTCCTTTGTCCTTCAAAAAATTCTTCGCATCTTAAGTGATGGGATTTCGGGTGTATTTCATCATATTTGGCAATTAATCTGAAATCAAATCAAATCTGTTTAAAGAGTGTCATCTTGAAGTTGTTTGTTCAGATATTCAGAAGAAAATCATTATTTAACATTAAGATATTTAATCTGCCAAGATATTAAAAGTGTCTTATCAATATTTGAGAATTGAATGTCATGCATATTTTTTTAATCTTCCTCTTCCTGGTCTGATATTTCCACCTCCACAAGTGAGAGTTCCATGGTCTGGTTTAACTATCCTCCCACTTAACTCAACCAGATCACAGAAATAATAATTATCTTTCTTTCTATTCCTGTGCATTCATCCTATGTCATATCTATTTTGTCTTGAAAGTATTAATCCTGACAATTAAGTTTATGAAGAAATAAAATCTATGATATCAGATCACATACAATCCTTTGTTGATTGTAATTCAGATTGTAATTCAGCAAAAACATTATAATTGCCTCCCAGACATAAATAGTTATGTCAATGCAATCATATCTGACTCTTACTCGCTATTAGGACAAACCGGATATAGAATAGGTTTTATATCAATGTAATATCTATTTTCTTGTTTAACCTCAGGCTCATGAGTCTTCATCAGATTGCTTTTCAAATTTGGAAAAAACATGTCCTATTTTCTCGTGAGAAAGCAAGTACGCTCTCAGGAAATCACGCTGATACATTTATCTAAAATCTATACGGAAACGGGAAAATTAGGATGGCCTACAGCGGTTCCAGATCAATTTGATGATGGAAACCAACTCGTTTCACAACATGCATTTGACAGTTGATCTACACGTAATTTCTGGTTTCTTCCAAAGCCAATATCCCGAGTTTCTAAACAGCCTGATGACAATTCTTCCTTCATGATATCACTTTTGTGTAGTGACACATATTGTGTGATATATGTTTTGTGTAGTGACACATATTGTGTGATATGTGTTTTGTGTAGTGGCACCAACTGGTAAACTGTTTGTCGGATGCGTGCTAACATTATTCCCATTACTGGTATAGAATTACCAGCGTTACAAGAACTGTAATTTCCTATTGTTTCTTAGCACTAGCATCACTGGAACTTGTTATTCATATACTATTGTAATTGGTAATTATCACAAAACCTGTAAATATATTTGTACGATAATTACATAGACAGTTGGTTTTATGTAATCTTCATGGTTATTATTCATAATGCTGCCCTTTGGGTGTATAAAATATGTATGATGATGTATAGATTATTTCAATTTGAAGCACATGTGTGATATTTGAAATTGAGATCCAGGCAATCTACCAGTTTCACAAAGCATGTTTTAGTATTGTAAGTCTTAAAAAGTCTACTTCCTTGTAATTATGGTAACCATACAATTGCTTTATGCAGATGTGCTTTTGTATGTTTCATTCATAACCCTTGAGCTTTCATGGTCAACCATTTCAATTTGCCTATTAGTCCATTTCAATTTAATAATTGGTTCATTAATTTTCTACATTATGTCAAATGTGACTTGTGATTCACGCTCATCAAACGACCATAACTATCTCCACCATAACCAATATTAACAATAACAAACAAACACCTTCTCCACCAACAATAAAAGCAGTAAGTCACCACCAACAACACAAAAAATAACAACATTACTGCCATTACTAGCAACAACAATAATAATAACATGAACATTAACAATAACAATATCAGCCATCACCAAAGTATCAACAACAACACAAACCACATCATCCTCAGCAACTCCACCTCGGGTAAAAAGATCAGAACAGAGTTTACTCTCATGAAAAATCACATCATGTGATATAATGAGAAAACAATGAACCGAATACAATTTTTTACTTAAACTAGGAAATTTTGAACATCTAGTGCATCCTGCTTTAGTGTAATCTGATACGGTGCATCCTGCTTTAGTGTAATCTGATATGGTGCATCCTGCTTTAGTGTAATCTGATACGGTATACTGATTCTGCTGTCTTCTGTTCCAGGTTTGGTGTTCATAGAGGACCAGCTGAAGAATGTGGTGGTGAACGAGGGAGAGAGAGCCAGGTTCATGTGCAAGACCCGGACTCACCCTCTGGACGGTCTCAAGGTCACACTGGACTGGAAACACGATGGAAAAGTGCTCAATTTCACAAGGACAGACAAATATTTGTATAAACATGACAAAAATGACAAAAACAAACATACTTTAATCATCAAGGATGCGCATGTGCCGGATGCCGGGGTGTATACGTGTCAGGCTTCAGTGGACATTGAAGTGGATATGTCCAGTGCACACCTTACTGTTAGAAGTGAGTATCTATATGTTCCTTCTACTTGGTCATCATGTATGGCTGAACTATGCCAGCTGCAACATAAAGCACTACCGGTACATTCATTCATTCTTCCCATTTGCCCAGTCCATCAACAATTACCTTTCTTTAACCCTATCCCTGCTGGATTTGGCACAGACACTGCTCTTTAGGGCATCTTCAGTTGCCTCCAGCATGTAGAGAGTTAAGCAATATAAAAATTGTACATCTTAGAAGTAGCATCTTCTAGTACCATATTGATGATCATTCTGTCTACTAGTCAAATCAACAGTTATTGATTGGTTCATGGGCATTATGAAAAGTAAAATGAAAATGGAACTATTTTATTTAGGCTGATATTTATGTAAGAGGAACTATATGTAAGAGGAACTATATCATTCTTGGATTTGAACCTGTTGTCTGGATGCCAATACATCACTCTTGCAACACCCAAAGGCAATCATGACAATGGATTATCAAATTAATAGTGCCATATTCATTGATATTAATACCAAATTGAAACCCACAATTGTCCTTGAATTGGACTTATCATTACATAGATGTATGTAAAATATTGAATTCATATACACAATGGAACACAATCGATTCTGAAGTCCTAGACTTTGCTACCAAACCTGTCATTGCCCGGACTCCGGGAGGTGTTTGCCCTGCAATTGGTTCTTCTTTGAAAACAACAAATTACAAGTAATTAGCAAATTAAAGGTTATCCTGAGCATTTATTCCCACTCAATGCATCTTAAATCAAGCTGGCCGCGGAAGACTGTCACGGTGCTGACTATCCATCTTGTCTAATTACACGGCTCCTGTGTCACTGGCCTTGCACAATAATAAACAGTTATTTGTTTTAACCGCCTACCAGCGCCGATGGAAGTGATAGTTAGCAGGGCCACTTAATGAGAGGGCTGAGGCTCTCCAGATGTCTTAGATCAATGGGTTCACCAGTGCTGTAGAGTCCCAGTAATACCAGGAGCTGGTCTATGTGCTGTAGAACCTGGTGTTACCAGAAGCTGGTCGATGTGCTCTGTTGTACTGGAGCCAGGTAAGATGCAGTTGACTTACCGTTGCCAGCATCTCCACCGAGTCATGCTCTACCTACAGCATGGCTCGACTGCTCCAGACTCGTCCATATTCCGAGGGAGCAGCCAGGCGCTGTAGGTAGAGCATGCCACCGAGTGCACATGCACTGGAGTCCAATTACAGGTTGGAGCGGCTCTGTATGTGAAGCCGCTCTGTATGTCATCATCCAGTTCTTTTTAACAAATGTCAATGCAAGTGTGAGATTGAAGCCAATCTCAATACTATTTCTGTAATGTTGTGATCTGGTTATGGGGAGGGGAACCTGAAATACCTATCTATTACAGTAAGATCCAGTAGTGACACCTTGACATATACTGCGATTATTATCATTTCTATTTCGATACTTACTTCTAAAACACCTGATACAGCAATTATTATAATAATTATATTATTTATTGATAATAGTTAATCTATTTTCACTTATTAACCTCTGTATCTGAGAATCGTCACGTATCGGTGAAAGATCCCCGCTATGATGTCAAACAATAATTAACCGGTACGCTCACTGTATCTGAAAATAATTAATTGATTTATTGCTTTAAGCTTACTTCACAAATAGTTCAACCATGTACGACAACCATGTATCCGAAAATAAGGTATTATATAAATATACAATATCAGTCATCTCTGGGTAATTAAACTAAAAAAAAAAAGATCACATCAATTGACGTAAGCACATTTCTTTGGCTAATCAATGATTGATTTCATATAATAGCATGGTAAGGTTTTTTCATGGCCTGGATCTCACTGATTGTTAACACCAGTGTTTGTGCTCTTTGTAATACGGGTTCTGCGACCCGCTGGTGTTCTCTGTGATGTAGCGGTGGGCGGTTAGCGCCAATCGAAGCTTTTTGTTCTCGTAGTCACCTGCACTGAGAAGAAAAGTAATCAAAGTTTGTATAATTGAACATCTTCCTATGAATATTTGATGGATGCCAGAGTCTTGAGCTGTTCTGGTCGACACAAACGAGACGAAGGAGAAACGGGAACATCAGGAACTCGGTCAAGAAGTGCTCAAATCGCCAGTAATGAGTCTGTGGGAGAATTGATGTTCAAAAGTAAAATATATTACTGTTTGTAGAACTGGCAAGTTTATTGTTGTCGAGGCTCCATGAAAGATAAGGAATTGCATTTGACGGGGTGTTCAGTCTTTTGTAAGACGTCTTTGAGCGTACTTGCAATTTGTCGCCTTGGTTTAAGTGCAAGGCAGGATGGATGGCTCGGCGGGTGAGAACGTCGGGCTATAAAATATACGGTTGAATCTTTAATGGTAGCTTTGTATGTTCTCCACTGAGGAAAACAGGTCTCTTGTGTATGAAGTTACATACAGTAACCTCTGTGGTAAAGGTTATAGAGTTAGATTTTAACTTTATCGTCAATGGTCTGTCAGTACCAGCTGGTGCTCGCACGTTTACTGCAACATTCAGCGCTATGGCTGTTGCAGGGTTTCCTGCTGCCCTAATCTGACAAGTCGTGATATACAGTTAAAGAATCTTGAAAGCGACTCTAAATCCCAATATACGTGTAGCTAGCTATCCAATGTTCTACTCATTCCCTATCGTTACTCAGTGTTCCTCTTTAATGACAGAATTATAATATTATGGCATTGGAATGGAAAAGTATTCCAATGGATAATCACTAATCGGCCCAAAACTTTCAAATAATGTTACGTTTGACATTTCAGTTAAAACTTTCAGGTCTATGATCGATAATAGAAATGAAGTTTGCCACCTGGTATGCCATAGGGAACAGGCTAGAACATTCTTTTTGCATGAATTTGAAAATTCACTTTCTTATATTTCTGTCCCGGTCTCTTGTACTGATTCAATTTAATGCTTTAGTTGCCATGGTGACGAGGGTGTACATTGCTGGAATAGAAATTAACACCAGACATTTTTCACCAATCCACAAGATCTAGGTTTCCTAAAGGCCAAGTGGAAATTTCAAGTTTTTCTAATTGAATCTTTAGTAGGGTTTCACTGATAATCTTTACATTTGCCTAAGTTTGTTGGAAGTTGGACAGATGTTTCCATGGAAACAGTTACACGTTAAAAAAAATAATTAAAAAAATATTTCTTATCTGCTTATATAGGAGTGTCCACTAAATTTAACAAGGGATCCATATTTCCATGGTAATGTACAGCTACAGAGATGGGTTTAGAATGTATGGACAATGATGTTTATATATTGCTGGTGGTACTTATGAAATGTACGGAACTAGAGACTAAGGATATCCCTGTATTGCTGGTGGTAATAACATTGATCGTGATGACATTGTAACAAACAACAATTGGCATTCGGACATTCCTGTGTTTCTGATGGTGACATGATAACACACACATTACATTATGACATTGCTGTATTGCTGGTGATGATATTGTAACACATATATGACATTATGACATTATTACTGATGGTGACACACATATGACATTATGACATGTTTGTCTTGCTGGTGATGACATTGTAACACAGAGGTGACATTATGACATTCCTGTATTGCTTGTGGTGACATGACAACACACATATGACATTATTGCTGATGATGACATGGTGACACACAGATGACATTATGACATTGCTGTATTTTCCAGGTGCCCCAGACCCTCCGGTGGACGTGATGACCAGTTGCCACGGCAAGTCTGCGGAGATCGTGTGGCAGCCAGGTCCAAACAATGGAGACAATATCTCTGGATACATTATACAATACAATACCTCAGACGCCCCAGATGTGTGGCACAACTCTGATGACAGATACACAGGCTCGGCTCAGAAAGCTTACGTCAGTCTGAACCCCTGGGGGACGTACTCCTTCAGGGTGATCGCCATGAACTCTGTAGGCATCAGCAAGCCTAGCAAGTCGACGAAGCGGAGCTGTACCACTCCGCCGGAACGACCGTACCGGAATCCGGATAACGTCCAGACGAGGACCAACAAGAAGGACATGCTGGTCATCGAGTGGACGGTGAGTGGCGATGTGA
>JAUTBX010134197.1:0-19281 GCA_032361465.1 Lepetodrilus tevnianus | reverse complement strand
TTAGGAATACTTTCTGGGGGAAATTGGCAAAAACAGTGTAAATAATGTCCATATTTAACTTTCCATTAGATGATAATATTGGATATTTTACAGCTCTTCCGGACATAAAATCTTCACATACTGTAGGATTCTTCGTTGTGGAATATGTTTCAATCTATTACATTAGTTACCAAAGTGTACAAATGGTCTCATGAATTAACATTTGTACTGAAGTCTGTAATACGTGGCTTAGCCGTAAACCTATATCCTTCGCCACTTAGAATATACCTTGGTCAGATTCGAACTCGAACCAAAAGGTTATTTGTTGACGGACAAGAGGAGTACAACGAGTAGTTCTTCCCGAGGAATCAAACTACACGGAAAGGAGCACACGTTTATTGTGTATAACCTGTATTGAGACATTTGGTATGCATGGTCGTACACGGTACACTGTCGTAAATAACAATGGAGCAAGTCTGATTAACTATGAGGTATTTATGGACAACACATAATCAATGTTTAACAAATTAAATTAAGTCAAAGCTGATCACGTGTGCCTGCCACAAATATTAGATACCCTGATATTGTATATTTATACAAGCGTAGCCACTATTAGTGACAGGCACATGTGATCATGCTTTAATAACCGTATTGTGTTCATGAAAGGGTCGGACTGATAAAGGAGCACGCCAAGAGGTTTACTTCCGGTATGGCCCTTTAATAAAACATGACACATGATGCTGCTTATATAATGTTGCAAATGCATTGAATTGCATGAATTTAGTTTTGCTGTATATCGATTCGTATCATAATATCCATCAATTGCAATATTTGCAGTACCCTTCGGAAAATAGTAACACATTTTAGAATAAAAACATTTGATAACACATGTAACATGCATCTACATATATCTATTCTAAACACAATTTCGGAATACCTGTTCACGCTACCAAGTCACTACAAGAATCTGATGATAGTCTGCAGTAGCTATTGAGACATTATTGTAAAACAAATCTAGGTAGTACGAAAAGTTCACAGTGTATAACCACAGTGGTATGTTTTTCTCAACATAAATGTCAATGAATTGTCATCTGATATTGAAAGTGAAATTCGGTATGAAAATGAAAACGATGTGGATTTTCTTTGGAGCACACCATTTGAAGAAAATATTAATCGTGGTCATGATAATGCACATTAAACAATATTTTTTTTAAATAGCTGCCATTGAAGACAAAGTCTTTGTTATGCTGCAACCAAGGCACTGTAGGTCATTCTCTAACTATGTTTGTTCCGGTCAACGGTCAGACAACGGCCATTGATCACTGAAACGCAGGCCAGATGACGGAATCGACACTTCCTGGACATCGGTTGAACAGTATGCCCTGATAACTGTACCGCCGCTTCCATACATCTGAACATTGCACATATGTTTATTCCTGGTCCGCCTACTCAAACATCCGACTATTTGGCATCTTCTTGCCACCTGTACAAGTCACTGAGGTAATTACGGATTCGCCATTTTTTGGTCATAATCGTATTCTGAGAAGTAACACTCAAGGAACACAGTACATCATGCAGATCTATATGTCCACAGAGAAGGTAAAATCACAAAGATATTCGTCGTCAGCATCTTCAGCAGGTATACCAATTCTGGCAGTAGAGGTAGCGAAGTCCTATCTTGTATACCCCATGACTTCAGATAGTTCTAGGTTCACAAGCCATGTTCAATGAATAGGAGGCATGGTCAACTCCTAGAAGTCTACTTACACTAATACCGTCTATCTCGAACAAGCGTCAGTCGCTATGGTTGGTTAGATTGGAGGGTCATTATGCTTGGTCCGATACATCCTCGAAGGCCAGACCATATGCTCATTTAATCATATATTGACAGATGTTACCGTAGACATATGGTATGTGTTCCGAGGATGGGTCGTATAGGATGAGGTTCAATGTGGTAATGTTCCTGACTGCAATAAATACGATCAAAAGTCACCTTTGGTTTCACAGAGTTCCATCAGGCGCGTTTTCGCTTCCAAGCATGTTTCCAAATGTTCGACAGACACACGGTCGAGTGGAAGCGATAGAATATAGCAAGAGGACTCGATATGTGAGTGAATATATTCCAGGGTAGGACACCAAAGAAGTCAATTTGAATCGGGTTGGCTTCCGATTGTTGCACCTCGAACGTGTTGATGCCCCAGAGGGCGATGTTTGACACGAGGAGGAAAGTCACAAACTCTCTCCCTGGCTTCTCAGTCTCGTGGTCCTTGACATACGCGTACCGTCTGAGCGCGTTTAGTACGAACACAGTCTGAACTGTCGCTTGAAACATGCGCAGGACACTAGAGATTATTATGAGCATACTCTGCGCCTGCGTAGAAATGAAAGCCGCTGAGACAATACTGAACAGTGAGAATGCGTAGATGCCGAACAAGGAAATGAGGATGAGACACTCTTCCAGATCTAAGGTCTTCCCCATCATGAACCGAAGACCTTGCATCTTGTAGAAGGCGAGGATGACGGCGAGTGATGTCAGGATGTAGATGACGATCTCAGACAGGTGTTCCACCATGATGGCGGCCTCGTTGCGCTCGTCAGAGCCAATCAGAACGAAGAACGTGATGACGGAAATGACGACAGCCACCAGAACGAGGATGCCGAGGAAGAGGCCTCGGCTAGAACCGGAACAGTCCAGGCTGAGGCGCTGCGCTTTGTTCTTGGCTTCTCGCTGCTGTTCCTGGTCGCGGTTTATTCCCTTTCTTCCGATGTTCCTCCACATGACGTAAATAATAACTGAAAATACACACGAACATCATCAACACCAATACATATGTACATGCCATTAGGACTAGTACGGGTTTTACTCAATTTTCTCGTCGTGAATCCCTACAACAATGAATGTAATTGTTTTAATTGCAGATGTATTGCGTCGGGATATTGACACATACGTAGATGAAATAAACGGTATATCTCACCTGCACATATGAGACTATACTGGATGCTACACGGGTACAAGTAGGGTCCAGACTTCTCCACCACGCTCTTCATGAGACCCTCTCGTTGGCAGCTACGGGCAGCAGGCAGACTAGGGGTCGTCACAACTACACAGGAAATAGAACATAAAACTATGAGTACTACCTAGACTAGAGAATAATGCCAGCAGCCTGAGTAGCTCTCACCCCAATGTATCGAACCACTCAATTTTGAGTAAAATCTTAAACTCACTTTTTCTTTTTGTTTTGAGAAAGCTGGTCCTGATTATACCTGTTTCCGATTAGGCTTGGTAGTTTGTAAATGTATAATTCGACAATGACGACTTTAGAAATAAATGTACGTTCTGTGTCTACTAGATCTACATGCAACTCTCCATCCCTCATCTTCTATCTCTACTTCCCTCCCTAGCTTCCCCTGTATCTCTTTTCTCCCCCTCTTGTTGTCTCATTCTCTTTGTCTTTTCTATCACTCTTCTCTCTCTCACCCCCACCCACTCTCTCACTCTCTCCTCTCAACCTCTCTACCTCACTCCCTATCCTCTCGCCCCCTTTCTCCTCTCCACCCCTCTCTCTTTCTCTCTCTCCCTCTCTCTCTCTCCCTCTTCTCACCTGGTTGTGGCGTGGCTATGATGGTGGAGGTGTTGACGGCGTTGACCCTGATGGAGATGTTCTTGATGATCAGAGATCCTTGACCTCCGAGCCTGATCTCACTGACGTGGTCCCGGATCTCCACCAGCGTCTCCTGCACAATGTTCTCCAGCCAGACACAGATGTTGGTGGCCACCAGGTGCATCAGACCGAACCTCGTCACGATCTTAAACCTCTGGATGCAGATCTGACATGGACATAATAATAATAATAATAATAATAATAATAATAATAAATAATAATAATAATAATAATGATAATAATAATGATGATTTAATAATAGTAATAATAATAAATAATAATAATAAAATAAAATAGCAATACAATTAGTAAACCCATGAAGAGAGAGAGAGGATAGAGGGGGAGAGAGAGAGAGAGAGAGAGAGAGAGAGAGAGGGAGGGGGGGAGAGAGAGAGAAACACAGAGAGAGATATATACAGTGTGCACACACATACAAACATACACACACACACACACCGGTGTACTGTTATTGGCCTTCATTAGATGTAGCTGAATAAGCCAACTCTCAGAGAGACATTAGTAGAGTCGACTACTGCTAATCTATCCTCACCTTTGAATTGAGAAACACGAAGTAGAGCTGTGTGAAGGTAAAGACGAGATGCACGATGGGACAGACGCCGGTCAGAATGTCTTTACACTCGGACAGGAAGTCGCTCTCGAAGAAGTCCCCGAACAGCAGACCGCTCTTTATCATGCTGCCTATTCCAAACCCTGTACAAACAGAAACACGATAGTAATTAACAGTTTCAATGTCTCCTTGAATAGTTTCTTTTCTAGTAGCAACCACTATATGACTGATATACACCATTTATATATTTTCACCCACATTGGTTAGTCTAGAACTTCTGTTTAGATCGCGTGTCCCTCACACACCGGAAGCGAAAGTACGACGAATCCACAGCGCCCACTCTGCGGTAGATTAAACTTTCGATGTAAGAGTGAAACTATTTACTAGTTGCCCTATACCTCACACATCTCAAACGGAAGTCCCGCCTCCTAACATATCCACAACGCCCAGTATAAAACAGCAACTTGCAGTTTAGGAGTGCGACACCTAACGTCAATCCTATACGTCCTGTCCCCTACACACCGGAAGCGGAAGTTACGCCTCGTGACTCACCTACAGCTCCCAGCCTGAGGTAGAAGCTTCCGGTGTAGGAGTGCGACTCATCGCTCAGCGTGAACCTGTTCTTGAACTCCTGGTCCTGCACGGCCGCGATGAGCGGGTCCCTCCTCCGCTTCTTCTTGCACGGACACCGGCACGAGAACCTCTGTGTGCGCAGTACGAAGACGTACACGAACAGCAGGAACAATATGCTGGTACCGTACAGGTAGATGTAGAAACCCTGTACAGGATAATATACATCATTGTATTACATAGTAAATAAACAGGACGTGGCAAACAACGCTGGGTTCATACCGGAAGTGGTGTATGCTTCCAAGATCTTCTGGAGAGACAGGAAGTTTCACTTTCATAATGATGCGCATGTTTAAGCTATCATTTAAGGAATGAATGTTGGATCATGTGCATGCATTGTTCCGTGATGTAGATCTAGATCATACTACCAAATTCCATGAAGTAAAGGTTAACCTCTTCTAATCGGTGTAAAATACTTTTTCTGGCAATATTTTCTATTGTTAATGATTAAAGATAATAATAAATTCCACAAAACGTATTTGGCAAGGACTATCAAATGCTATTCAGTAGAATGATATGCAGTATAACATAACGATTTGTTGGAGATCGTGGTAAAATGATGTTTTAAAATCATATCATTTTATCTCCACATAACAACAAGGCAAGGACGTCTAAATGTTCATGAGTGTACAGATTGCATAGTGTATGTCTCACCTGAAATAGATAGGTACGCGGCTCGACCGTGAACGTTGCCGAGATAGGGATAACAAACCCCAACACCACCACAAACACGGCGTACAAACCACTGAGGTTGACAAACAAGCTGTCACTGAAAGAGAAACAAATAAACAAATAAGTAACAGCAGTATAAAATCACTTAACTAATTTACACAGACACGTAAAATAGTATCTATCTATGGGCATGATAGTCTAAAAATAATCTTCGCCTAGAAGCGCCCATAAAATGAAGAACACTTATATTAATGAAGCGTACGGAAAATGTACTACAAGTCAAGTTAAGTCAAGTTTATTTTCTCCACCACCCACGGTGGTACAGGAGAATATTTCATTGTATACGCATATGGAATATAGATGGCGAGTAAGTAATTAATTGCATTCAAGTACAATATGTTTAATTCACATACTAAATGCACAAGAAGCGTTGATGGATGATATATATAAGTTACACACTAGGTATAATCTTTGCTTAGAAGGGCCCATAAAATGAAGAAGAGTTAACGAAGCGTGCGTAAGTATTACGCCATTATGTAGTCGTACATGAGGTGTTCCTGTACGACAGGATCGTAGCTCGAGCGGCGTCCATTTCCTCTACGTAATTGTTTAATGATCGGAGTTGGCGGGGGCGTATCCGGTAGAAAGACATCGTCGGCAGCGGAAGGGCTTAATTCACTCCCGTCCTGACATATCCCTGCAAAATAAAAATGTCAAAATAAATCAAAATGCACATACTAAATCCTCAATATACAGACTTAGTGACTACTATGTAATACACTACGTCACTACAGCCGCCGAAAGGCTTAATTCACTACCGTCTTATATAATAGTGTATTCCTGCAAAATTAAAATTGCAAAATATATAAAGATGCATAATAAATAAAGTCATCATCATCATCATCACACGAACTCCGTGTCTACTCATTCGTACGCTACGACGGTCCAGTGGTATACGTTTAAGCAGTAAAGGTTGGATGTGAAGGAGACATGATACCAGGGTATCCAGGCAGGGTATCCAAGGTATCGTTTCTCAAAGCTCTCATATATTATACACACTAGCGCTCTCGTAGCGATGTCTCATATAATTAGTGGCCATGGTATAGTTTCACAGAGCTCTCTTATCCACCAAGAGACCGATAGCCAATACACTGCTAAGAGAGTGCTATGGTTTCTTAGCGGATGCGAGCTTCGAGAAACGATACCCAGGCACTTACGAGAGTGCTACGATCTCTTAGTAGTAGATATGCAAGCTTCATGTAACTATACCATTGGTATCGTTTACAGACACTTCCATATATACACCTTCGTAAGTGCCAGGGTATTGGAAGCTCGTATCTACGAAACCATAGCGCTTTTCGTATAAATACATGGCGATAGGACACTTACGAAGTTACTAGAGCGCTATGGTATCATAGCCACGGGAGTTTCGAGAAACGATAGACACTACAATGGCGGGGGCTTCGAGTAAAGCAATACATAATGTATCAATTGCATATATTGTATGTCAAATGTAAAGTTTCGCTTCAAATGACGGTATATAATTCCACCTTGACACGATGCAAGATTAACATGTCGTGTGTTTTTTTAAAGAAGATCTAACTGAATTCAAAAGGTAACTTAGTGTAAAGGATAACTCTTGGGCTGGCGATATGATTCACTATTTGTACATCGCATTATGTGATTGCACTATCTGTGATGAACTTGTAAATGTACAGTAAAGATGACAGCTGATGAAAGCGCTTCCTCCTTGAGGATGATGCTCTCGAGTCGAGGAGCCACTTCGTCGCTGCAACGAGTCTTCAGTTACGATACTTAGACGTAGCTATAAAAGCAGTGCGTTATGCTATGACTCCCAGTAATGTTTGCATGTAGTATTGATAACATTGTTCAGAGTTATTGGGTCCATTAGTACACTGAAATTGGAGTGATATGGACACGGTAAACGATGCCTTCTGTTGGAAGTTACCGAGTATGGAGCTTTGACTTCAATCTGAAGTGAATGCGGATAACATCAAAGGCACATAAATAATATAATATAGTGAATAGTACTGAATACCATAAATCAATATGCACTAAAATTGCATACACAACGTCGAATAGTACTGAATACCATAAAACAATATATGCATTAAAATTGCATACACAACTTCAACTGTAAATTACATGCCTACGACCTTGGGGTTTCTGATTTCAAGTGTGAAAGTCTGTTTCTATGTTTTAGTTTTTACATATGTTGCATACGTTGCCAATAAAAGATTATCGGATATCAAATGCCATCCTCTAAGAAAGGGTCCAGTCACAGGACCAAGTACAGAAGCATATATCGTAACCAAGAAGATGCATATCGAAACATGCGAGCGAAATAACAACACATGTATCCGGCTACCGGTACAAATTCAGGGAATTCTCAGATCATAGAGTAACATGTTATCATAATAAATTTAATATGGTACCAAGCATGTAAATCCATGCACAAACGATAAAACGTTACAAATAAATCCGACGGGTGCCAAATTAGCAAGTGGTGTCAATTTCAATCGCAAGTGATTCAACACGGCATGAAGCAACACTATAATCAGATGAATTGCAGACAGGGATGTTCATTTCACTTCAAACTGACATCTGTCATATCCAACACGTCAAGCTTTGAAATGTACAGACAACTGTACGACCTTCTCTCTGTGTGGCTCGTATAGTATAGGAATAAGGACCCTGCCCCTCTCAAATTAAATCAACACATCTAGATCACTGACAGCTGTGTTTAAGGATGTGAATACATTGCACAACGTGAAATCTCCTCTGCAATCTTTCAACAGTCTTGTCATATGAATGCCAACAAGATATAATGTTGAAAATATGCCAGAATGTATAAACCACACTGACAGATTTGGTGATTGTATATAGCAGATAGAACGTGCGAATGATTACAGACGCAAGAATTTACGTTGAAAAGTGCAAATATTAACAGAACTTTCTTGACACGTCATACCATGGGGTGATTTTGGGAAATATCACAAATAAATATCAGATTGTTCACATAACATGGAAACCAGTACCGTGTGATTGCAGCTATGTGTATACTAGTATACTCCCCATGGAGTTGAGAAGGAAAGAAGATGAGCATCCTTATCCATTGACTGGGGTACTAATATGGTGTTTTGAGCACGCCCTAGAGCATGGATTTGATGCAATATAAATGCACATCATTATTATTAGTAGTAGTAGTAGTAGTAGTAGTAGTAATAATATTCTTATTATTGTTGTTAAACTATTATTATTATATTATAAATAGGCCTACACTACCTTTTCGGGAAACTCTCGTATCCGTACGAGACTAATGACTCGTAAATGTCCTCGCTCGCTTTATATACGAGATCACTTAAGAGATCGCTTATGGGTTCGTAGTAGGCTACTTAGAGTTTAGAGTCTTCATAAAACGATGACAAATCTGGCTAGACTGGGCTCCTGCTTCATAAAGTACAAGTGGCGTAGCTCTAGCCAAACAGAGAACCAATTTACCGGCTGGATGCGGAGCAACGAGAAAGAGACTTCAACGTCGGCGATTGCCCGGATGACCGACCTAACCAATGAATGAGGGAATAATTCAAGTGGTATGATACTTGACCGGCTTGAATGTCAAGTAATTTCTATAGAAACTGGCTTCGTCTGGAGGTCAAGGTACGGAGCTATGGTAACCATCTGTCGGAATAAAGG
This sequence comes from Lepetodrilus tevnianus, assembly GCA_032361465.1. Lineage (NCBI taxonomy): Eukaryota > Metazoa > Mollusca > Gastropoda > Lepetellida > Lepetodrilidae > Lepetodrilus > Lepetodrilus tevnianus. The sequence continues at coordinate 10,053 of JAUTBX010134197.1, read as the reverse complement.
TGCTTCCGTGACCATAAATCTACAGTGGACAATGTCCGAGTTCACTGATCGTTTAAACGCATACAGACTGGGTGTCCAGTTCCATGCTTATCGTGAAAATTGATAGTAATGATAGCGTAAATACTTCTTTAAGTGCGCATCGAGTTTCATCGACATCAATGCAAATATATCAGTCAAGATAGTGTCTAAGATAAAGGTTGTAACTTCAAAAATACTAGCTTTAGGTATGTTTAGGTACAGATTTTTATGGAACGAGTTTCTGCGTCGACAGCAGCTGTCAAGAAAATGAACATTTCCAATATTGTGTTTACCATTGAATTTATTAATACATTCGAAATTTTTCAAACAATATGTTTGCCTATTAACTTACGTGACGTAATCTATGTAGGTACCTGTATCTATATTTAGACACTTATAATGGTATGTATGTTATGGACCAGTCCCTACTCATGCTACTTATATCACTAAATCAATTACAAAAACCGTGACAGTTGCTCTTTCCACGTGCATCAAGATTGATTGAATTAGCTGAGACACTAAATCTATTTTTAACGACTGTCTTTCTTAAATTTGTATTTTCATGTTGTTGTTTTTTGTTATGTTTGTTTATTTGTTTTGTTTTGTTTTGTAAATACAACGTAACAGTTACTGGTATGCACAATATAATGGATATAGCAATGCGGAAGTTCTGGTGAAGTTTCAAAGAATGTTATCCTGGCCACACGACGAGGTCAGATCCTGCTAAGATAACGCATGTAGCACTTTGCATGCACTAATAGTAGCGTAAATTATAAAATGAGACACATTTTAATGAAGATTATAATGTAATACAGTAAATAGTTTCCTATCGGAGTTAGTATACACTGTGCTCCTCTGAAACCCATGGTTATTGCGTCCATACATTTGTGACACAACGTAGGACAGTTTCTGAGTCTGCTCTGAGGATGGTATTCGTTCCTGATTGACAAGCATGGACTATATATAACATAAATAATAAGTCCCTAATCTATGATATGAACACACAGCTACATCTGTCATTCTAACATTTAAACGATATTAAGTGTGCCTAGCATCCAAGAACATGGAAAAGCTGTTGTTTCCAAAAATCATTAAAATTATAGATGCAGTTTATACATGCAGTACTTGTGTCTTCAAGTCGGTAATGTCAAGACAGTGCACAAATTACTTCTGACTACATTGCCGACAATGTACACGCTGTCTAGAGCGGTAGTCAATGAGATCATATTGACCCTGACAAAGTGAAAATAACCTTGCAAATAATTATCCCTCAATCCTACTCCCCTAGTTCCACTTAAAGCCCCCGTTCCCAATCCCCATATCCTCCACACCCGCCAACTTCTCCTTCGATGGGGCGTCTTGTAAACTCTTCAGTATGTTTATGTTCCTATCTTTCATCCAGGTATCTTGAAAATACGTAGGTCAGATCTCGTTATCGTAAAACCGTCTCGCGAGACTTGGACTGATGTGACCTATCAACGTGTAGGTATCAATGCAAATATTTACACTTGCGAAAAGATATGTCAGATGTGTACATGTACACAAACTTAGCCGGCTATGTGGAGGTCTCGAACGTAATGGTGGTTAACAGATTACTACGCGTTGAACCCTAGGGTCTTCTGTACTCCAAGGTAACACTAACTTCAATCTTAGCAATGATATACTCTGCAAACTGAACTTAGATTCATGGGTATCGTTTCTCGAAACTCTCTTAGCCGCTAAGGGACCATCGCACTCTCTTAGCAATGTATTAGCTATCGGCAAAGAGAGTGCTATGGTCCCTACTAAGAGAGCTTCGAGAAACGATACCCTGGATATCATGGTGATGTCATAGCTCAAATATTATTTTTATCTTAAAATATGTCTGGTGCAGTTTTCCATTGTCCAAACTTTCGTCAATATGCTTATACCCACACACAAAATTTGGGTAGCAAAAGTTCAATTCGTTGTTGGACCACAACTATCTAGCTTTCCCTCACAGGCACGTCCTATTAGGAATACCAAACCAAACTGCGCTTTGTCATTGTCTATAGTGTTCGCCTTGTAATTATTGTATGTGAAACCGGGAGACATGTTCAGATAGCCATTAAGTTGGCTTTTCGTGGATCCCGGAAGTTTTTCCAATAAATATTGTTTAAAAAAAGGTATACTCCACTAAAACTTGCTGATCCGTACCAAAAACATAAGCTCATGAAAGGACAGCATATTCGGACCACATCCAAAATGGTCAATGGCAAATCGATCAGAGCCTAAACATCAAGGCTGTGCAGTAGAAAAAACATAACCCTCTAATTTACGACCCCGCTGGTGCCTGGAAGATAACATCTCTGAATGCACTGTATCTACCTGTTTCCATTGATCGTGTCTCCGACCCTGTGATGAACTCGCCAGCCACGGAACCTATGGTGTATACATGCGGTCTATAGGTTCTGATGGTCATTGAAAAAACAACCCCAGGCGTGCACGTTGATCCTCGGGGGAACACGTTTATTGGAAACACGAGTCGACTTTCCCTCTTTGAAACATCACATGGACGTGATTAGCATCGGTGAAGAGGCATACATGCAGGTGTGTTAAAGCACTACATGTGGCTAGGATCCGGGGTGTAAACATACACTTCTAGAACACTGCGCAACTCCTGTACGAAACGGCGTAACTCTAAGGTCACCGTAACTCCAACCTTAGCCATAGACTACGCCATTGATACGGCTGGGGTTAAGATTAATCTTAAAGTTACGCCGTGGTGTACAGGAGTGCGTCATGGCCTCATACTTGGGAATTGGTTACAGTCCTCTTTTGGAGCAAGCCGAAAGTAACAAAATTCTGCGGGCCCCGGATTTACGAAACTGTACGACTGCATACTTAGCTCACGTTTTGCGGTTTTAAGATCCAAGTTTCAAGATTCATGTATTAACTCAAACCACCCACGGTTGTACAAGAGCATGTTATTACATAGATTCGAAAGCAAAGTGTCAGTTGAGCACGAAATCAAACAAAAATGGCGGTACCGGAAGTTCGGGAAGAATTAGACTAAACAGACGTTGTTACTCAGCTACTACACAGTACATACTCTCCTACTCCACCCTACCCCAACCGCTGCACCCTTACCAAATTTCTCCGACACACGCTGTTACAACGAAATCACAAGCCATCTTTCTCACGCCACTTCCCCATTCCCTTTCAAGTTAATATAGTCTGCGCTCTGTGGGATATGCGCATGTGCAATGACCCGGAACAATAAACTATGAATGACCGAGTCTGCGCAGTGGTCTGCGACGATGTGAATAGACTTCAAAACCAGTGTGTAAAAGTAGGTCCAGCTCATATCGTTCGTAGTTAAGCCACGCACATCTTTTACCAGATTACGCTCGACAGTCGTGGGAAGATAACACTTTTATAAGATACATCAAACTGGCCCGGGTTGGGTGGCCTGTGTTTATTAACTGATAGTCGGTTATCGGAAACGGTCATTTTGTTTAAGTTTCTTGTGGGGGTCAATATGAAAAATCGTAGGCCTACGAGTGCTTAACGAGATATCGTGTGGAATGGTCAAAGGACTGCTATAACGGACTCCGTTAACACGGTTTCTCCGCTTACCGGTCAACTTTTACCCAATACGGAGTTCCTACTATATATACTTTAAATCGATGAATGATTGATCCGATGATCCGGTTGTTTTGCTTACCGGTCAGATTTTAACAAAAGCGGAAGTGTCCGGTATACCGGGGTCTGACTGTATATAGATGGTCCCGGTCCACAGAGAGTTGCTAAATGAGGAGTTACGCCTCTCGTAGTCCTACGATTGTTCTGTTGAACGGAGGTCTGTTAGGTACATGTCCATGGTGTTCTCTATAGCTTACCATAGGTTACATTATACCACACGGTGTTAGAGATCGTGACCGGTTCAAATCTATAGATTCCAAACCACCAACTAGTGGCATTCACGTAATGTTAAGTCTATTTCAGTTTCGTAATTGTAATAATTGGATCAGTCCATACTAATTGGCGGAAAGGGATAATACCTGCAATCTATACACAAACAGATTGGACACAGACAAAGGTTGTCAAATGTATAGTCGGGATTCATTATAAAAAAAATATATATATATTTTCCCTTGCAGATAAATTATATCCCATTTAGTCTTTGAAATCGTAATATCAAAGACGCGATCGATCCAGTTTAATATGGCATTATTTAACGTGGAGCTACAATCCGTGTCACAGTTTGCACCCGCCGGGTATATAGTTGCTACGAAATGTCCTCCTACAGTAGGCAGAAATGTCAATGAAATCCTCTACTGAGAAAAAGATCAGAAACCACCAAGATCGTTCACTCATGCATGAACCTACATTTCATTTTAAACTGTTTAAGTGCCCAATATTCAGGTAAAAATAGCCTACATTCACAGCATCAACATTTCATAAACCTGTTACACTCGGGGCGTGTGTGCTTAAGGTTACATAAAAGTGAATTAAACATGTCAGTTTAGCATGAAATAGTATATGCTCCGGTTACACCAAGACTGACAAAGGGACGTGACAAACCTACCATGGGATGGATATAAGGCACCATTATAAGCTGGGAAGCCTATATGGGTTTCAAAATGTCGTCTTCAATAATATCAGCTTTAGAAACGTAACTGTAGGTAGAAAAAGCGCAAACAATTATGTATGTGATTTATGTCGAGGTCACCTTTGTGGTTGTATGCGTACAAGGGGGTATTCTTACTCAGAACGTCGAGATGGCGAGGTGCGAGTGAGCGTGCGCGCGTGTGTGTATGTATGTGTATGTGTGATAACAGGGGGGGAAAGGGTGTGATGCTGCTGCTATGTCTTTTATTCTACATTTCCATCTATATGTAGCATTGAAGTAAACCATTACTGTATACTTTAAACCAACACCGTTTTTAGTAAATATAATCTTGTATTCGGCGATATATTATAGATATATGTGTTGGTAAGAACTCATATGTAATAACATGCATTAATATTTTGTGGTGAAGCTTTCTACAGACTTTCTGAACTTAAGGAATTTGATTTCGCTCTTCTTCCAATACGCCTGCAAAAGTATCTGACTTGATAATGTATCACGATTCTATCAAGGAATGACATGATCAGTTGATCACAGTCTTGCTTAGCTGTTACCTTTATATTGTTTGTAAAAAAATACATGTACTCTTTATAGGGTATATATTCCTTATGTCGTAGTAGCATGAAGAACATCGTTGATGTTCCTTATTTCCGACACCGTAGTAGCATAAAATGGCCATGGCTTTTATGAGGTCCAAATATATTAATATAGCCTACTATAATGAACAGTCGGGCCAGTCTGCACTTGATGACTCCTTGTTTAACAGCCAGTGGTCAGTTGTGTCCATTGTGACCACCACAACGCCAATATTTACCTGGGAAACTGCCCTATCTGTGTATACGTATAGCTTTAACCGGATTAACTACTTGCACTTCTCATACAGGTGCGCATGGCTTATACATTGAAGCATTTAAGGCGTGTACACCCATAAACATCTTTACGGTGTTAAAGATAACGGTAGAAGCCTATACGTATGTGTCATAGGACTTAGATACTATGTTGTTCATTTACGGGATATATAGGCCTACTTTTGGCTTCCGTTCCACAGATCGATCGCAGTGCTACGAAAGTCGTAACTTTACAGTAATTTTAACCCAGCAAACACGTAACGTATATTACAATGTTATTTTGTTTGTTGCGAACAGGTATGACTCTCGTAGCGCTACGATAATTCTGTGGAATAGCACCAGATTGTGTATACGCACATGTATGCCTACAGTAATATAGGCATATGCCTACTTGGTAAAATAAAAATAAATTATTATAATATAGCCTACAATTTTGCAGTGGACATTTTTATGTTTCTGCAATGCATGTAGACTCTACATACTACCTGCATATTGAAAATAATGTCTTACACATTATGCAATACAATATGTATATTGTATATTAGTTATCATGTTGTATATCATTTATGACTTTTTTGTTGGTGTCAATCAAACCCATTCAGAACTCCGCTGTTGATCTTGTTATCATGGTAATCCGAGTCACCGGCAGACGAGACCACCACCGGCTGTAATATATTGGATGACAACGTGAAACAAGCACGGACTGTGCTAAACGATGAAGACAGACAGACAGACAGAGAGACAGACAGACGGGTACACCTACCTGAGTCTCCGTTTGGTAACGAATGCGAGAAGCTAGGCCCTTCACTCGCCATGTTTACAGCCACCCCGTGCCTGTCGTCTCTCAACCTATTGACGACCCTTCTGGGCGGGTTGGGTTGTAGGTGGTTAACGTTGACGAACGGACCGTGGTGTCCCCTCCCGCCTTCCCCGCTGGAGCGTGACTCCCCCCCTAGGGTGCCCCCGTTCCCCATGGTGGTGTGGTGATGGGGACCCCCGGGCCGACGGGGTGGGGGTCGGTCCAGGGAGCTGTCAACCGGGGTGGAACTCTGAGCTGACCGTCGGTCAAGGGATTCGGTGCCGGAGGGGTCGCTACTGTTTTGGCGCAAGACCGGAACCCAACTGAAAGAGGAATAGATAATTAATATCTGCGTATAAGATAGATAAATACTAGATCTAGTATAGAAATGATCATCTATTTCAATCCAATGCTGACATTGGGCGAATGTCATCAGGGCCGGTATTCACGAAAGGGTTTAAGTCAGTTTTTGCTATATATTTGGTCACCAAAAACTGACTTAAACCCTTTCGTGAATACCGGCCCAGGGTATCGAAGCTTCGAGGAACGATACCCCGAAAGACAAATTAGTCCATAACACAATACATTGCCTCGGTCGTATCGTAAATTACAATTGCATACGCAATAGGTGGTAAAGTTGGTAATACCCTAAACGCGACATCTGTTGTGGAACTTGTGAAAGCGCGAGTATACTCCGACAAGAACAGAGGACAATACTAGTGTCAAGTATACCAAGATAGGACTGGTATATCCACTGCTAGGGCAAGTATACTCGCAACAGAGGACAAGTATACTCGGGAAGACATAGCCACTGTTGGGTATCCAGAAGGCAAGTATACTCGGACTGGAACATAAGTGTCAAATACGTATACCAAGACAGGACTGGTATATCCAATGAGCCCTAGGTATCCAGATGGTAAGTATCCCCTGACAGGAATAGATGGTAAGTATCCCCTGACATGAACAGAACAAGTATAGCAGGCAAGTAGCCACTGATAGGTATCCAAATGGTAAGTATACTCCGACAGGAACAGGACTAGTATAGTCAAACAGGTACCCGGGTAGAAACATGCAGATCTACTCGGACAGGCAAGTTAGTATACTCGGAGTCCGACAGGAGCAGACAGTAAGTATACCAGGACATAATTCCCGCAAGTATGACACATATTCAATGAGTTCTAATCCAGCGATGACCTACAATGATAGAGGGAGGGCGGGGTGTATAGGAGGGGAGCTATTATAATGTTCTCACGGGGGTCGGACATGTATAAGTTGATTCAGGTCTTGTTTGACCACCTCACGGACATCTTTGATTCCGAGTCATTCAATTGGAACAACCGTATGCGACTTCCTGGAGCCAGACAAGTAATGTATTGAATGCAAAGACTGTCGAAGTCCGTTTTAATTGATTATGATATATTAATCGATAAAATAGTGTAGGTATAAGACAAATAGTCCAAGAATAAGCATGCACGCTATGGTATGCATGTATAGTGTACTCATATGTATGTGTAGGTCGATCAGCCCTATCCATTTAACATGATCCTAATGTCGACGCAATACAGAATAGCATCTCTATCTCTTTGACTCAGTCTGTTTGTCTGTCTTTGTGCTTAGCTCCACACCTCCCCTCTCTGCCGCTTTTCCATCCTCCCTCCGGTCTCCCTATTTGACTATATTTCTCTTCTCCATTTCTTGCTCTAATGATATCAGTTCTGGAAGCTTTCGTGTCTACTGTATACCAGACGAGATCATACACACTAGTCTCGTAACATGGCGATCGGGCACTTACGAAAGTGTTATGGCCTCATATACAGATACTAGTAGATAATATGAGAGCGTCAAGAAACGATACCCAGGTTAATGGCGAAATAACTGTCACGGTTTTTGTTTTTTTGTGCAGTTGGAAGCATTTCCTACTGAACACGCATGTGCACAAAGGCTAATTTACTTACTAAGTACAGTAGTTGATTCACCATCTGAATCACACGATCAGCTTACAAGCATAATTCTTTAACATTGTTTGTCAACAGTTTCAAGACCGTAATTAAATGCATTCCATGGTATCGTTTCTCGAAGCTCTCACGATATCTATACTACGAAACCATAAACTCTCTCGTAGCGATCTATATTGTATGGCGATCGGCGGACACTTACGATATCGCTATGGTCTCACATACGATATGAGAGCTTCCAGAAACGATACCCAGTGCACAAGACATCGTATCCTCCATAAACCTAACCTAGAATATACTTCCTAAGTAATAATTATACCGTATACATACTTCATCCATGAATGTCCTGAACTGAGGAAACCAATTATCTGTGTCTCAACTTCAGTGTGACAGCTCAAAGACGCCGGGGTAGAGGTAACCGTGAACCACAGTCTCGAGTAGTCCAATCCGGTACAGAGACTCGGCTATATACCGTAGTAGTCACTTTACCCTGTCTGCTAGCTAACACTTTACATAGCGTGTCATTAAAGTGTCACCTGTCATTCTGAACATAGGTAATGCATGCAGACAGTGTTAAAGTCGCGCCGACTTGTCTTATCGCAGGTAAAGGCTGGTAGACTTGTCCCCTTTAAAGTTATAATATACATACAGGTCTACCTCGTTGTGATGGATGGAAGCACTAGGGGTAATAGGTTGTATACTCTAAAAAGGGCCGGTATATATTGTGTTGGGAAGCTTAATACAAATTATAGGAATTCAGCTTGAGGAATATGGTGCCATTCGTATTTCAATGCGTCTGCAAGTCCTTCAAGAGCCTCTGAAGCCTGAAGAATATTGGACATTTCCATTTGTTTCCAATAATAAAAAGTTAGATATCCGAAAAGGCTACTGTCCTTTAATTAATTTTGCTGAGTATATTTCCTGTACGTGTGCCTTTATATTAAGAGTATATGTTATACGTAAAGCAGTAGGAATCGAAGAATATGAAGATGTATAAGTCAGTGCTTTACGCAAAGGCTCCCCAATGAACATCGTAACCGTAACGCCAACTTGCGATAGACTACCCACCTATACAAAGTTATTAGCTTTACCATCGGGTTACGTATTTTTTATACAGGCATGCACAGGCTACGATTTCTCGAAAATGTTAGAGCGAATTATAAGATTAAACGCCATTGACATTGGGTATACCTCTAGTATTTCGAGAGCTCGATCATATGTTCTAAGTTTCTTATGTAATCGTGGCAGGTTAGGATGCTAATTAAAAATGTATTTACTTGGGCGAACTCAGTTATTAATTTTTAGATATGAAAGACTTTCGAAAAACGTCTGAGAACGATCTCAAATATGTTTCGAGCCATCGGGACCTGCTCATCTGAAGGATTATTTTCTCAGCTGTCCATGACCCTCGACTATGTTCCCTTTACATCTGTGCTCACCCCCTGCCTCTCACCCCCTCCCTCCCCTTTCCCCGGGGAGAGTGAACATACAGGTGCAGAGCAAATGCTGCTTAGATCTCCCAACATTTATATTTATGATATTACTAGGCTATTTTAAATCCAAACTCATTTCATGTTTTACTTTCAAAGTAGTGATTTATTTTAGGTATATGGGTAGCTTATATCCAATTTCTATATAGCGTGTGTGTGTTTGTGTGTGTGTATGTGTGTGTGTGTGTGTGTGTGTGTGAGAGAGAGAGAGAGTGTGTGAGAGAGAGAGTGTGAGAGAGAGAGAGTGTGTGTGTGTGTATGTGTGTGTGTGTGTGTGTGTGTGTGTGTGTGTGTGTGTGTGTGTGTGTTCATGCGTGCGCGCGTTTGTGTGTATAATATAAATGTTTGATAT
>JAUTBX010134086.1:0-19290 GCA_032361465.1 Lepetodrilus tevnianus | reverse complement strand
TATGCACAGTTTACATCAAACTTACAATTACAGATTCTGTTATGCACAGTTTACATCAAACTTACAATTACAGATTCTGCTATGCACAGTTTACATCAAACTTACAATTACAGATTCTGTTATGCACAGTTTACATCAAACTTACAATTACAGATTTTTATATGCTCAGGTTACATCAAACTTACAATTACAGATTCTGCTTTGCCATGGTGGCACTATCATGGGAGGTTTACATCAGACAGATATCAACATGCTCATTCTGTCGATCATCACCCTCATCGGATAATAAAGAGGGGGTGCATCTCAAACTAGTTCTAGGTATATACTTGCTTTTATATGTTTATGAGTTCTGGGATAACCAAAAAGGTTAAACAATGGAAGCAATTTGGTACCTTTCGTAAAAAAAAAAAAAAAAAAGATCATATCAAATATCTGTACAATCTGTACAAAGACACTATTTATAACTACAATATGGTTAAATACACATAATAAAACTATAATATTGAAGATGTTCACCACATTTTCAAAAAGGGTTCAAAATAATCTGGGAGTATGGCATTTTTATCTACTTATTCTCAGTTACGCTTTATCAAATATTTCATGTAAACAGACAGCTAGCCATTTTTCTTTACATTCTGAATATGAATGATGTGTTAATATGAAATGTTGACAACATGTCCAAGTTACACAGCAATGTTTACATGCCGGCTTGTGTGATGGATGCTACGTAAATATTGTAATTATCCTCGGTCAATTCACCAACACCCAGTCGTCACAAGTTTCAAAACGCTTCCTGAAATCCCAAATTCGAGCAGATTGTTTTCAGCTAGTCTCAAGAACTGTTGCATAAATAAACACAGGAATGATATCCAACTGATCTGTGGTGATCCTTGGAAGTATATAATACAAACCTGTCAGATATCTGTTATTTTCACATAATAATTTCTATCAGCTCTCGACGAAAACAACTGATTCTATTTGTTTCAGGGTCATTCACAAGTCAGAGGATCTGTGAATTTCAATTCTAAAACTTGTTAACAGGGAAAACATAGAAACACCTGGAACTCGTCTTACATAACTGGCATGGATTTCTCATAAGCAAAGCTAATCCAGTGGACTTTATTTAACACCACGCTACAACCGCCGTGATGTAACACTCCCTCACTGGTCAATATTCCACACACGGGACTTCGTCAGCTGAAATGGTTTCAGTTTAGAATATTCAGTAAACACTTAAATTGAACTGTATTGATCTACCTGGTGTTCTTTGTTCTGGATGACAAAACACCTGGGGGAATTAGATTGTCAAATAATTACTGCATCTAGATTCTCCACAGACTAGGCAAATAATTTGAACAGGTGGCTCCAATAAAGTAAGTACTGTAGTATTTTTTTGAAATATGAAATGCAGCAATGCAAATCAGTAGATTGGTCATAAAAATATGCAATAATATTCCATCGCGTATAATCAGAAGCATATGCATAATACAAACTAATTCATTGAAATTAATTAATTGTTGCAATAAACATCTCCAATTTCCGCAGTGAATCTATTCAGTGCTTCACATCTGTGAAGTACATTTCTATTTAATACATTTAAGTACGCAATAGATATTTCAAATTTCATCATTTTATCATCAATTTAGCTGCAATAAGCATATGAAAGAAAGAAATTAAATGCATTAATAAGACCACACATTCAGCATATAGTTTAATAACTTCTATATTTGTTTTTTCTTAATCATGTTAATAATAGTCCAATTTGATATGAAACTCATATGTAGGTATAATACAGCAGCTGTATCCATGAATACAAACAATACTCAAATATTATTGAAACGGGCAACAATCAATATCCAGTTAACAAAGGAATTAAATTATCCATGAGTAGTTAGGGACGCAGAATGTACATTTAGAAATTTAGATACGAGAAAATCTGTTACTCTTGACGTACATGTTGGAAATATAATTTCAACATTAAACATTCACATCTCCTGGCAGCAACAATGATAAAAACTTATCAAATTAGTAGATCCATATATTTAAAGAAATTTGATTCCTAACAACAAAGTCCATACAAAAATAAACATTGTTCGCAAATTTTACATGGAATTTTAAGAAGTCTGACGCAAAGATTTATTTTTAAGACGATAGTCTGCCAGTTACTCTAAAATTTTATTACATAACACCTGAATCTAATTCCATAACGGAAATTAAATTAACTTTAGATCAAAAAGTACTGGAAAAAAAGTATATTTTGTAAGCCTCCTTGAACATACCGGCTCCTTAGATCTGCACTAATCCTATCATATGGTTCAAACACATGCCAGAATGTTTAACACCATTCGAAGTTTAACCCATCAGAAAACTGAATGACCCCTTTAAAAGAACATTGGCAGAGAATACTTTATGAGATGGATTCATGAATAATTGACTAGTAAATATTCATTAAAATTAAAGGTGAATTTAAATCAGGCTAATTATGTTAATTATGATCACTAATACAATTAGTATTATTTCTTGTAATCAATGGATTTACTGCTTTTTAATATAATGAAGGATTTGAAAATAATGCAATATCTATATACAATTTCCTATTACTCTCTGGAATGGCAAAACATAATGCAATACTATTAAAAGTTTCAAAAACAATGTATGCTGCCATATACACTATTGACAATACATTATTTCTAGGAATTGTTTTAAAAAAAAAGTAAAACTTTCGGTGATAAAATGCAAATACTATATGTACAATATACTGTACTGTAAGATGCACAAATGATAAAAACAGTTCAAGACAAAGAAAGCGAAGCACATGTGTTGAGAGATAGTGACAAAGTCTGGAAGAGATTACCCCCTCCCTCTCTCCTCATCCCCCACCTCCAGTAGTTTATGCTTGACATGCTTGTAAAAGTTTGCATTGTGAAGAGTGCACATAGTATAGAAGAGACATTTATGCATTGCACCAGTGAGGCCAAGACACTAGCATGTTACAGTTGTATCTTGTAGTCGGTAATGGTCAGTACATACATGACAGGAGATGTTAGTTACCATCATGTACGTGTTGATAAGTGGCCACCTTTTAACATGTTCAGTAAGGTCCTCCTTATGTGCTGGCTCATGAACATGTTGTTAAGTAGGATCATGAACATGTTGTTAAGTAGGATCATGAACATTTTGTTAAGTAGGATCATGAACATTTTGTTAAGTAGGATCTTGTACATGTGAGTAATGTTTTATGTATTGTTTTTTAAATTGGGGTTTAGAACCATTTTCAAGATACCTTTCGCCAATATATCATGGCTTGTCAGCTTAGGGCAGGAGAAAAGCCGCAACATCAGTAGCGCTGAATGTTGCAGTAAACCTGTGAGCACCAGCTTGTACTGACAAGACCAAGGATGTTGTTAAGTAGAATCATGTGAAGGTGTTGTTAAGTAGAATCATGATCATGTTGTTAAGTAGGATCTTGTATATATTGTTAATAATATAAAAACAACATTTATCCTATCTGTACTCCTTATTGTTTTCAGGAATTTGTACAAACAGTCATATTATTGCATTTCCATATATCCTGTATATCTTGAATATATTTATAATACCAACAGCATTTCGACATCATGCTGCATAGTGACCATTCCCCTACTGTCAATGTATGCTCAAGCTCTAGTGGTGTAACGGTCACAGCATTGTCTCAAGTCTCCCAATAACAGCCAGTTAGAGAGTTTCCAATATCACTTTTATTATAATATTCATGATTTTTCTTGACATTGTGGCAAAACAAGGCATGAAATAGAGTTGGAGGTCACATCTCTGACACCCAGAAATCCTCTCCATTGATTTCCAACAATTGGAATAACTCTGACAGACTCTCTCAACAAGCCACTGTCACCAAGCAGGAACCCAAGAGCCAGTCGAATACCATAGTCCACAGTTCAAAGGTGACATCTTGAAAAGTCTGGTCCTAAGTAGAATTGTCCACGACACTGGTGACACTGTAGAATTGTTTGGTCCAAAGGCGATTTGTAGAATTTGCTTGTTTCTAAGATAATATGTAGAATTGCTGGTTCCAACATGGCACTTTAGAATTGTATGTTCATAAGGTAAAATGTAGAATTGTCTGGCTCTAACACGATACTGTAGAATTGTTCGGTCCTAAGGTAATATGCAGAACTATCTTGTTCTAACATAACACTGTAGAAATGTTTAGGACAAGTAGAATTCTTTGATCCTACAGTGACACATAGAATCGCCAAGATGAGCATCATATGGAACCGATCTGCACATGATCTAAAACATCTTCAAACAGACTGGCCCCGGTATCCTTACCGACATTCGTAAAGGTGAGCCCGTGTCCTTATCAGGACCCAGACGCAATGAAGTACCTTGTCCTGGACATTTATTGTCCTGTAGGACAAGCTACCACCCATGACACCCAAACAACTCTTACCTGACCACAGGCAATAAAACCTGCTTTAATAGTCTGAGTATATCTCCAGACACCACGCCTGGACACTAGCCGGCATATCAGAGTTAATGTCTAATTCTCAACAAGGGATTCAAATTTAATTAGGTAGATCCTATTGGACCATGACAAAGAAAGACAAGCTGGTAGGTTCTAGTCATTGTGTGTGGTTTTGTATCCAGCCATGACCTTGGTCTCCCTGGTCTGGACTGCCCTATCTTCGGCTATCTCTTGTATTAGTCCAGCCTGAAGCAGTAAAGGTCCAGCTAAACATTATTTTACTGTTGTGACGCTGATGACCTTTTGTGAGGTCACCGGCTGGCTGGATGGCTGGCTGGACGACCCACCAGAGCCAGGTTGAAATGCTAATGTATTTACACATAAACATGCTAACAGCCTGGTTTTAAAACAGTTTGGGCTTTGATTTCCAAAGGGATGATTAGTGGCCGGGACACTGGACACTGGTGCTGATGTCCACATGTGGCAGTCATTCACTGACCATAGCAACATCTTCATGCTCAGATACAGAGTGGCCTGACTTTGAAGTTGATGCCCATGACTTATACTACAGAGATGTTGAACAAAATAAACAATCATCTATACAATTATAAAATGGAATCTTTCTTTTCAATTCACATTTTTTTTAAAATATATATAAAGTTAACAACAAAATAAAAAATATTAAAGGTAAACTATAATTATTTCAATGAATCTTCAGGAACAATTTAAAACCGTATATCAAAAATCATGACAAGTTACCATGGTAATGATCACCACATCAGCAACTCGCTTTCACATACTTTAGTCCTGTCAGCTTCTTCAAACATCTATATATATACATTTCTGACATGTATTACATATCACTCTACTAATGAATATTTCCAGACTAAATTCGTAACGGTGAAGTAAACTTGTACTTAGCACCGAACATCAGAAGCAGACAATCAATAACCTTATCACGATAAAAAACCAGAACTCATTATCAATAGCCTAATAAATATCTTGCTTTGAATCGATCAAAATTAATTTCTAAAACCCTTAAACTCTTCCTTTAATCCTTGTCGGGCTGGTTGTTTTACGAGGACATTACAGCCCGACTGCTAGTTCTACTTAAGTACTCTCACACAGCCAGGAAAACAAGTCTTCGCTATTTAATGACCATCCTTGAGGTCATGACCTCAATAAGTAAAACAGTACCAAGACGAATTTGTTGAATTCTATTTCAACCCTAAAAACTGAGGCGAGTTTGTCTGCTGCTCTATTTAACACAACTAACGGAGTATATATTTAACACAACTAACGGAGTATATATTTAACACAACTAACGGAGTATCTATGTGCAATAATTGAGAATGCACACATGTGTAAAGCGTGCCCTTTCCCGAGCGGTGAAATAAAATACTTCACCGACAGCATCGTAAACTTTGTGGAGAGGTAAACAGATTTTATAGTAAATCTAGGAGATTTTGTTTCATATCCCTAACAAAGACGGAGCCATATCCGTGCATACGTCATTGCTATTTTCACTGATAACAAAACACAACATGTGTTATGGCAGATTTCAGATCCCGAACATTTTGTACAAACACCGATCCGAGTTGGCACCGACATATGGACCAAGGGAAATATTAAATTTATCAACAGACTGGGTTCATCTTCCCTTTGTTGAAGATTAACCACCTAATTGCTGGGGCATGTTTCCAGAAAGCTCTGCTAAAACACGCTTTATGTTCCAGGTTATCATTGTTCAATTAAGGAAGGATAACACGTTTGAATTGGCAAAGTTGTAACTTCAACGAGGATAAATTGCCCCTGCAAATTGGTCACCTTAGCTTCTATGATAAGATATAAGCAGACAAGAGTTAAGCTAATTTGCCTTGCTGGATAAACGGACAGAATGCGATCTTCTTTCAGTTTTAAGTTCCAAGTTGACTTAATATTTATATCATAGGTCAACTATTCTAATATTATTCTGCATTTAATATTTGATTACTTTTCTGTATTTATTAACATAGCATCCTATTATAATAAGTTGGTGTTGGCTGTCATCTGTCAATCTCTAAACATCCACAAAATGCCTAGTTCCACCCATCCTACCAATATTATGTAAAAGAGAGGAAAGTGTCGTGGAGCGATTGATTGTTGGTGGGCAACGGGTGGGAAATAATCCAAAGATCATATATCTCCAAACACAGCACAATACAAATATTTCATCACTTCCATTTCAGCAAAGTATGCATAAATGTCAAAACTAAATCTGCTGGTTCATCTGGTCCTATTAAACATATTGATAATCATTTACTCAATATTACTTCCAGTTTTCATATGAGAAAATTCCATCTATGAACATCTGCAGCAAGTTTAATCACGTGTAAATATTGCTACAGGCTGGAATATCTCTTATCAGCCGACATCAAACAAGGAAGGCCGATACCTCAGTGCTGGTCATCGCGGTTCCAATTAGAATTAAATTTTAATTATTGATATCATAGATAAAACATTCAAGTAGGATTGGAACTAAGCCTTAATATCCATGATAATGCATAATTCAAATGCACAACATTCGAATGTAGCAGCGATGGTTAATGCTGAACGCTAGTGATAAGAAGGTAAAGAAACTGGCAGTATTTTAACGTTATGGCAGGAACGACAGGATGTTGATAATCTGAAGTAGTTCTGAGCAGGTATATTTGACAGGGAAGATGGTATTAAGCATATCCTATGCTGTGGGTTACGTGATAAGCTGACCCTGCTAACAAGTTAAAAGCCTCGGAAGCAAATTCAAAGAAAAAAGGATCGTTACCCCTCCTAAGCAGTATCGCAGTAAATTTGTCAATGTTATTTCTCTAGATAACGTCAAGTCTGCAATGGGGAAATGTTACAAAGTCTGCTGAGCATTTGGTTGTTCAAATGTCTGCCGAATATTTGGCTACTCAAATTTCCGCAGAACGTTCAGTTCTTCAAATGTCAGTAGAACATCTGGTTGTTCAAATGTCAACAGAACATTTGACTACTCAAATGTTGGCAGGACTTTCGATTGTTCAAATGTAGCATTCTGTAGTTTTCAGTAATGAGCAATTCCGTGGTTGAGTTCTTACGGGGGAAAATAACTGAAGTACCAACATAATTAAGACAAATTATACATTATTGGCATACATAATGACTTTGAGCAAATTAAACACTAGATGAATGTGTCTCATCCCAAAATAGGTTCCCATCCAAATGTAAAATATATTTAGAATGAAGGAACATTAGATCTAGTCACAATCACGATTTTCTTTTTAGAAACAGTATCCATGCATGCTACAACATGGAATTAAAAATGTTAACATTTACAAAAAACACATAATACATCGATCGACTTCTTCTCAGTATCTATGTGCGGCTACAGTTACAATGCAAACTTTCTGCTCATTAAACACAGCTGTACAAACTATAGATTCAAGTCTACATGACTAACTAACAAAATATATTGACGCGACAAAGGAAACTATTAAAATAATTGGTGAGTCACAATGCCATTTTACATTTCCAAGTTTTATTATTTTCTTAAATACTCTCTATCTTCAAGCCAATCTTGTCACAATTCTCAACACTTAACATTAAACAATGCTGAAATATTGTCATAAAAATTTGACTTTAATGGCTGTGATTCACACGATAACTATTTCGCCATGTATTATATCAAACTTCAAAGCTCCCGCAACGTCATTGTCGAGGCCATTGTCTTGACTTGCAATTTCACCATGAAGTCTACTGAACGATGGCTAAATGTATTCAAAGGTTAATAAAACTCGGACATAACAGTTACCAAGCAAATTCCAGATACATTTCATTTCATTGGGTTCCGGGCTTTACACGCCAGTAGTTCTGAATGGGCGGTTTTACTCATTAGACAAGTTCCAGGTAATCAACCTGCCCGTGGTACCACCCTCAATTTATGCCACCATTCTCTGAAATCAATCTAAGCGTACTTTGATCAACTAGCATACAAATATGGCGAGGAAATCTCGTCTATTGCAAGTTGAGGCAAACTCATTAACCCTGCCGTGTATAACGTAAACATATCAATCAATGAATTTACCACGATGAAATAAAATGGACGTACACTAAAATGCAGTGTATGAATACCGAGCTATTATCAATACATTGGAGGACTTTGCTGGCTAATAGTTTCAATTTACAAATGGTGCTGTACAGTACTAAAGTGGTGTTGGTAAATTTAGCTCAGGTTTCAAAAGCATCGAGACAATGGCAGTTCTAATACTTCCCAGATATGAATATTCATGAATTACAGCTAATGAACCTCAAGCAAACAACACAAAAGATTTAATTTCAAAGACTTACATAGTAATTTCATCATTAATTTTAAATCAGCTTTATCTTCATTAAAAAGTAATCTTGTTGAACGGAATCCAATTACAATGGGTTTTTTTTCTCAAATTTTCAGATTATTTCCTTGTGTACATGGTCTATACCGATTATATCCACGTACGGTATTCCATATGTGGACAAGTTGATGTAGACAAGAGACACTGACAAAATCCACATGTGAACAGGAAGTGACACTCAAATTATCAACATACCATATTCCATTATTCCATATTTGGAAACATAACCATGATGACATCCAAATATTAAATTTGTGAAGAGGTAGCACCAACAACATGCATGCATTCCATGTATTCTGTTTTATTTGTGTAAATTTATGATGTGATCCAATGTAAAATTACAGTTTAGGTCACAATGCTACTCCCTTCATCTCAACATTTACCTCTAGGACAAACATTTACCTCAACCAGGACAAACATTTACCTCAACTAGGATGAACATTTACCTTAACTAGGACCATACAACATTTACCTCAACTAGGACCATACAACATTTACCTCAACTAGGACCATACAACATTTACCTCAACTAGGACCATACAATATTTACCTCAACTAGGACCATACAACATTTACCTCAACTAGGACCAACATTTACATCAACTAGGACCAACATTTACATCAACTAGGACCAACATTTACCTCAACTTTTTTCAACTAGGACCAACATTTACATCAACTAGGACCATACAACATTTACATCAACTAGGACCATACAACATTTACATCAACTAGGACCAACATTTACATCAACTAGGGTCAACATTTACATCAACTAGGACCAACAGTCAAAGAGTACAGATTCCAAACCAATGACTAAAAGAAAATGAATGGTTTAATATCCTACACAATTTACCACTAGCCAAACACTGGAACATTGTATCTGGTACAGGGCAGCATGTCTCAACATTTAACTTCCACACATTTACCACCACCACCACCCTATCTGACTGATGTCCCACCAGCATCAATGTCTGCCACCATTGACTTTAACATTTCTATTTCACAAAATATGCTCATTTCTATCAATCTGTCTTAAGAAATTTGATTTTCTCCACCGACATCTGTTCTCTCAATGCCTGGTGTAATTGCATCTGTTGCTAGGATCTCAATTTTAAGAATGTAGCGTATTCATTTTCTATTGACTTTTTGGACAACCTGGTGAGACATTATGAATGATTTCAGTCGCAATCCGTGCCCGACAACACAGGACTTTGTAATGAGTCTCACTGTGCTTAATATTGATATCAACGGCTTCACGGCAGGAAAAGATCAATCGTTAAAATAGGCGCAAACTCCCTTAGAATATGTGCAAGGAATTGCAAAATTTTAGACAACCAATCCCTATATAAAAGGTAGAGAACTACAAATCCAAAAATGGTATAGAACTATGAATCCCTACATAAAAGGTAGGGAACTATAAATATGTGTTCCAAAGTTTTGACAATTTAAAGCAACATTATGGTTCCACATGCCGAGAGCTGTGGTCCTAGAAATACTGAATCCTCTTTCTCTCATGGCTCATGGGTCTGTAATGATATTAGCAGGTTTTCCTCCCACAATAAACATACCACCATGAACTCATTGACATACTGTTGGGAAACAATGTTAACCCCAAACTAACTAATATCCATATTCTCGGAAACATGTCCATACTCTCGGAAACATGTCCATATTCTTGGAAACATGTCTATACTCTCAAAAATATAAATGAAAAAGCTAATACCATCAAGGGCAATACAGATTGTCCCACAAGTCCCAACCCTCAAATATGTCAGTTATGGATACAAAAGTCTGAAGTTGAACTCTATAGTTTTTATTTATTCCATGTCATGTTTATCTACGTACTCGGCTAATGAATGGCTTCAGAGATCTCCTCTCAGGAGACATCTCTGGAGAATTCCATATTTATCAGGTTCATGTATTTGGTCACAAGAGATGACAGGTTATTTTCGCTGGGTTTTTTTGAAAGTTAAAAACATAGACACGTTGTCTATTTCAAGTACATGAAATGAATATTCCGAACCGAAATTGTGAAATACTATACTGTGTGTCCATAATGACTAAATTGAACACGCCATGCAAACTAAACTAACTGGAGATCTTTACACAGATTGGAGGATCTCGTGCCGTAGCAAAGAATTATGATTGGTCTGAACTGATATCTACGACAATAAAAAATTTCACTGCAACGAAGAATATTGTTGTTAAACTTCTAAAACGATGGTGTACAATAAAGCTCTCTCTCATGCACTGTTTTATGACGGCACTTGATCGCAATTATGCAAATTACACGTTGTTTGCCAGGCACAATTTCCTAGCTTTCATGTTTGCATGCAACTTTGACTACGCTTGAAGTATGCTTTAGGAGCTATTATATCGGTGCATCAATATCAAAATGGGGTTTATTAATATACAAAACAGGCCAGTGTTCGTGGAAATTAGTCGTCAAATGTTGGGGCTTCTAACCGCTGGCAAGGGATTGCTTCTATTGTGCCAAGAATTATCAGATAAAGTGTAGCATATGCAAGTTGGATGAATGTAGCAGTACAATTCCGTGATAATGATTGCTAAGTACATAGATCTGTACTGGCAGTCCAGTGATAATTGTGTCTATTCACAAGAGTTCAATCTTCCAAGTCCAGATTGCCCAGGTTTGGGCATTGCTGTTAATAAATGTTTGTAAATGTGACGTGCCAAATCTCATATTTATGGAAAAAGAGAGCTCAGTAATTTGTTCTAATTGCTCTATCATTCGAAATCCATTTGCACTGGCCTACTCAAGGTCATCTTTGCCTATTGTTGTGGTAAATGTAAATCTTCTCATTGTAGCTATTTAATATGAAATGGAATATTGATATTGTATCTATTTTCTCCAAAATGTCATCTTTTACACATATTATGTATTTAAACTTTAACTTACATTACATACTGGCTTGTAACATGATGACATCTTGATATTGCGTCTATTTTTATCACAATGACATCTTAATAACATATCAATTTTACTCAAATTATCTAAATTTATATTTCAAATTAATTTTGATCACTTCGACCTCATCACAACTTGCTAAAAAGTAAATTGCCAATTTTTCACCCATACAAATTTAAAATAAAGTTACAATTCTCATCAAACTATTTCACAAATTAACACACCCACATCCCTTCCACTCCACTTGCTTTCATATATCTTACTTTTTAAAACATCATACTTTCCTTATCACTTTACATACTACATACTAACAGATGTCATACTTCTCCCCATTTCTACACCAAACAGATGTCATACTTCGCCCCACTGCCTCCTACACTGGGTGCACATATACCAGAACATCCCACTAGCTACCATTCCCCTGAAAGCCTACACTGAGTAAGAAATCACAGTTCTCTCGCTCGCAATCCTTTAATGCTATAACCCATCCTTGCACTGAACCAGCAGCCTGGTCAATATTGGCAAAGTGCTGTTTGAGACGGCCCCCTGCAGTGCAGCCAGAGTGCAGCGATATACACCGGCACATGCTATTACATGTGACACAAGTCATTGATGCCGTGTAGCGTGAAATCGGCGAGTATGAGGCAACAATGGGAGCACGGCGGGGATGCTGAGGCTACGGTCCCGGGCCACTTGGTCCCAGGCTCCTCACCAAGGCACGATAACGGGGGGAATTACAATGTACTGGAGCATTGACATTAGGCTAGACCGGAACACAAACAAACAGCCAATTGCCTGTGTTGTCCTCTCATAGACTGGGTGTGTGGGTGGGTGTCGGTGGGTGTTACGTAACACGATTCTCGCGATATCTTAACCTGCACGAGCGGGGAGTCATCGGAGATGCTTGAGTGTAATGACGACTGTACTGACGGATGTAAACAGCTGTGAACAGTGTAAACGCTTTACCCATCTAGATCTCCATCAAGATATCCATCAAGTTATCCATTGAGATATCCATCAAGATATTCATTGACATGTCCATCAATATAGCCATTGAGATATCGATCAATATTTTCATCGAGATAGCACATTAATAATTAAGTACTTTTCAAAATGTGATGTTATTTTAAGTTTCGAAAAAGTATTCAGTAATTCAGATTTCAAATTGCCAATGTGGAAATAGAATGAATACTAACAGAACTATACATTTTTAGCTCACTGCATTTATAGCCTAGCTGTGTAATAAACTGAAATATAACATTAAATGTAAAATATCTATAAATCTTATAAATATCCTCACCCTATTCAAAACTAAACCACACACTCCGAAACGGCCTAACTACATACAATTGGTATCTATTGATTTCTGTGTGGTAAGAAATAATCGTGATCTTGTTTTACTTTATAGCAACATTTACATTTCCAAAACACTGACAAACGCGGAAGTACCAACGGCATAAACCCGGAAGAATGAACAAACAATTGATAGCGGCATGCAACACATAGAAGACACGTTGCAAATAATTTCATGGCTTGTTCTATTCCAGTTAATCTAAACATTTATAAAGCTACATAATAGAGCTTTAGTAATTATTAGCACTTAGCTCCTAATTAACAAATAGGTCCCGAGCCTAATAAACTGTCACATTTGTTTGCGCTGGCATTTGATAACTGCAATTAATGGATAAAATATCTGCAACAAATGACAAGCTAATTAAACAACCTTTCCATATTATATGACTGTGCAGAACTTACGAGGCTTATTAAACTACCACCCAACATGTTCAGAAATATTTCATCAATGTATGTAATCCATATCTATAAATAATACAAAGTTAGATGAAAGAAAACCTAATTTTTCCCTGTATACATTCCTCAAATTGTATCAAACTTTAAGGTGACATCTGGCAAAATCCAACATGGCTGCCACCATGAAATAAATGTCCTTTTCCAAAACACAATGTCAACGCAAATATCTCTTAAAAAAGGTCAACAAAATGATTATAACTGTTCAGTTAACTACCACCAGCCATGCTGTTATTCGACTTATACCATGCATGCATAGCACGTGTTTTTACATGGGATACATCTTGAAAATACTGCTATAAGTTTACACGGACTGAGAAAAAAGGCCCACAGATGGCTGTCTGTGGTTATGATTGCATTATACTTCAGACATTAAATATCCTCAACATTCTTATCTGGGAGCTCATAAATGATAAACTAAATTTATAACCTTGCCAGGCAGCCTTGTTTCATTTCTTTTACTCCGGGCCATCTGGTTTGGGATACAACATTTCCGAATCAGAATACCACTAAAGAAAACAGTTAAAGGCCGTATCTGATAAATAAAAAAAAAACATATAAAAACAACAGAACTGGTTTCTGTTATCACGGCTTATACTCTGTAGTTCCAGTTAAGAAAATGTATCAAATGAACCATGAATTTACACTTTCAAATCTGAAAGAATAACTCGATAGGGACTGGGAATTTGGTAAAAGGCCAGACCATTCCCCCTGCCCTTTGGAATCGCTGTAACCATGGCGATGACATTGCAGATGGTTAAGAATCTTCATTACTTAGAGGTACAATTTACATAAAGGGGTAATGTTTCAAATTGACTCAATCCCGCCATTCTTTTCACATTTGGTGGCATTTAACAACACTCCTGGATCCACTGGCATATTGCTGACAAGAAACCTTGCTTGCCCTTCAGTTACACGAGGCCAATGCATTTATTTCTTCTCAAGACTTCAACATGATATATCTTCTTTTTTTTTCTAAATCGAGCAATTTGGAAAAGATGGAAAACATAAGTTAGAATAGCTGACAATGTATCCAAATCTAAACACACATTTCACGAGGAAGAACGTTTGAAGTCTCGAGTGATAAAAAGCGTTCTAAATATCATAATAGACCTGTGAGTGGGGAAAATATGCTATTTGCATACTGTCTGAAAAGTTGCAGACCAGTGTTAGAACTGTCAATACAGTACTGTGGCCTCACACTGGATTCATCCATTTCAAACGACACTCGCGTCAAAATTCAATATTTCAATACCTTTCATGAAGAGAATGTTGAGGTGAAGAATTTCAATCAACACAAATGGAGATGTCTCAAGAGAGTGTGATAACTTCGCTTCATTTTCTACCCAATATTAGTTAAGTTCTCGTTTTGAAAAAGTCGCAAGTTTCTTTGCTCAGACTGATATTGTACTCGAGACTCGCCAACTAATTTTACTAATTGTAATGTGTCTAGCCAAAAATATTCACTTTCTGACGTAATTACGTGGATGATACGAATGTTTGCTTTCATAAATGTAATGACCCTAGACCATTCGACCAACAATCTTATTTCATCTTTTGCAAAGTAAAGTCTTCAACATTCTTATTGTATGTTTTACAAAGTAAAGTCTTCATAATTATTCCCTTCAAAATATATTCATCTTGAACCGTATAGTAAAGTTTTCCACAGAATCAGGAAAGGGTTGAAACTAAATTGATAACTTTCGGCTTATAATTCAGTCTTGATCCAAAATATTAATTTGGTTGCAAGATGAAGTCGAAAGTTACAAATCTGCAGAAAATAAATGTTGCTGATCTCGGAACTACATCGTTCACTCAGTGGCAGTATAGCGGCCACCCAAAATAACTCGTAAAGGCAGATAAACTACATAATTCTTGATTACCAGATATCAATTTCCTATTTTACCTCCATAACAACTGAATTGTCGAAGTGATAAAAACAAAATTACATCAGCCCCATAGCAATTAAATGTTCAGAGATCGCAAAACGTTTCGCGTATGGCATTCATATTACAAATATTACCGATTTAACACAAAACAGTTGGATGTTTCTGACACGAGTTCTGGTTTCCGTGATGTGCCGTAATAACAGAGTAGTCCGCAGACACGTCTGAACCGAGTGAACTTTAAAACTGAACACTACATGACTTGCGTTAGTTCAAAGTGGGATATTGATCAACTTACCATGACAATTACCCAACATGAAACAGACCTTAAACAAAAGGTCTCCCAATTTCTGCAAAATATGGTAGCATCTAAATCTGCCAAGTCCAGACTGAATAATTGGGTTACATGGTAGACATTTCTTAATTGATGGTGAATAAAACCATACCTGCCAAGTATTAGATTTTCAAATGTCAAAGCCCAGATATTGACCCCAGCGTTGTATCAACAAGCCAATACATGTTGAGAATTGTCTGTATATTCCCTGTTGATGATTCCCTCGGCATCTTGTCGTGAGAACGTCAACTCGTTACAAATTGATACCGTAAATTGCGTTAACATCATCCATCAGACGTATTACGTCCAGACATACTTTCAAGACTTCTTTGTTAGCGTTCCATTTTTTTTTTCAAATCATGTTTTGGTGCGAGACTATGTGACAAAGTAATTAATGGTCACAGTGAGCGAATAGATCGAGACATCAATCAGCGAACAGATCTGGAAATTTGGCGGGGGTCAATAGAACACTGACCAGAACACGAACAAAGAAAAAAAACATACATTTTGTCTTGCTTCCCCTCCCAATAAATTAATCTTATTATTCTTCATCTTCCTTTTTTTTTAAATTAATCTTATTATTATTTAGCCTATATATCTTTCTTCTTTTCTTTTCTTTTTTTTTGGGGGGGGGTTGGTAATGTGGACAAAGGTCAGAGGTCATAGTTCCATTTAAGAATAGAAAAATATTTTGATCATACAATACATCGGTTGATACCAAACTTCACCTACTGTGTTTAAACTACGTAGCCAGTCATAATGTACAAAAGAAGTGACTCCAATAAAACCCACTATAAACATTGTTCATGCTACTATTCTGAGATCGGAAACATTCTACAAATAGATTGTAGTTGATGCACCTGATTGCTCCTTTAAAACACCTAACCGGAGGTCAAATCCAATTGCTGGACACGATTTTACCGATAGATATTGTTACACGCAAAGGATTTACTGATGCTTGAAAACAAATCTATAGTCTTACTTCCTCCTATCTGTAACGCTTTGTTATGTATCTGACTATCTCCTATTTACACGTAGCTTCAAAGAGTATGCTGGTAAACATGATAAATATTAGCAGGAGACAATAGTCTATTGTCCAAGCCCCAAACATAGCTACTTAAGTATACATGTAAATGTTATTATATGGCCGGGCTGATGTTCGACACACAAATGAAGCTTCAAGATGTATGCCAATAAAATTTAATAAAGCGAGTTTGGATTGTGCGTTTTTCATATTATTCATGATTTAAGAAAATAGTGCTATATGTTTATGATAGGAAAAGCTGCAGCAAGATTGATATTTTAAGACATAGCGAGTGAGTGAATTATTGTTTTACGTCACAGCGGGAATTTGTTTAGTATTGACAAACCAATGATTTCAGTTACAACACAGTATGCAGATCTATACTGTGTAATATTGTCCCAACAATGTGAAACTGGTTTATTCCAATGAGAAGATACTGGGAATTTGTTTAGTATTGACAAACCAATGATTTCAGTTGCACACTGTCTTCAGATACAGTGTAATATTGTCCCCACAACTTGAAACTGATTTATTCCAATGAGAAGATACTGGGTCAACACACAATATTCAAACTAAGACCTTCCAATCCAATGCGCAGTCCGACGTAATACCTCTGTACTAACTCCACTAACAAATTGAATTGTACAAGTAGACGACAAGTCTGTTGGCCAAGCCCAAATAGTGAAGAATAGACTTGTTTAACATTGTTTGGTTTATTAGACAAAAACATATCCGTGTGAGTGAAACTTACACAACGTTTCCTTGTTTCTCGCTTGTCGAGTTTTATTAACTGAATTAGCACTTAACAAAAAAGTACATGAACCCAAACAGTTAAACGTGAGGCATTTTTGGCATTAAATATTTAATACATACAAAGATTCCCTTCCTCTTTCCTCTTCATATTTTATAGGGACGCAACTTTGAAGATGGGGTGACTAAACTGGAAACAAAAAGTGTTGTTACTCGGGCAGACAGCTGAAACTTAATTTCTCTATTTCGATCCGACGATAGCATTATTTGCACCCCCTTTCAGACACTAGAATCACAGACATGCAAGGCCGTCACACCATCCATTCTCAGTATAAATACAGAATGTCACATGTGGTGCCGGGACCTTTCAAAGATTACACTGCCCAAATAACCACAAAATATGAAGTTAAAATTATTTGTCTGGTAAACATGGTGAATGTCAAAATTTATCGTGCTCACGCGCGCCGGTATCTTACTTGTTATAACTAAATGTCATCAATTATATATATCCGTGTAGAATCAAATTGGACACGTATCTGGTGTGTGGTACACCATGTTTTTAAGAAACAACCAATAGTGAACATGTACACTATGTTAAGTATGAATGGAGACTAGTGCTATTGGAGATGATTTATTGAAGCATATTATTTTATAGAAATATTTGCGAGTATTATTGTTTAACCCTCTTCATGCTGGAGGCAACCGGAGATGCTATAAAAAGAGCAGTATTGCGCATAATTCAACAAGGTGAAGGTTTAACCCTTACTCTCCCTGCTAGATTAGATACAGGTACAGCTCTTTACGGCATCTCAGCATGGATAGGGTTAATGCACATTATTGTAGAGTAATACTGAAAAGTACCATTAGAGGGTACTGATGTCAACAAATTCTTCATGGTACCATGTTTAGTATTAACACGAATATTAGCGTAATAAATGAGTTCAAATTGATGCACAACTAACACAACAGGCAAACATGCTTTTGTGTCATTGTAAATAATTAGGGAAAGGTCTGAAGTGAGAACTTTGTCACGTCCTACGACAGAACACAAGAATCCATACTATTCTATTGAGATAGTTCACTTTAAAGACTCTATCCCCATTATACAGGTATTGGTCAAACAAGGGAGTCATCACAGACACTAGTGTCAACACGAGGTGTCCGCAAGTGTTTGTGCTGCTCATCGCTAGCTTCACAGGACAATATCTTACATCATGCATCCCTTTAAGTTGTGGACCCGTTACATAGATAGGTGTTGTGTGAACATTGTCCTTGGGTAAACTACGGTCTGAAGTCGGACATCAGTATGAGAGATGTTCCTCAGATCTGGCAGACAACACAGTGGAGATGCACCCCTAGTGCAGCTTTCTATTTAGCATACTTAGTACTTGTAGACACAACTAGACAGTGGAGATAACAGCCTCACGATGACAGGTATTCTACAAGTCTGTGGCAGGTATTCTACAAGTCAGGCTTGTCTGTGACAGGTATTCTACAAGTCAGGCTTGTCTGTGACAGGTATTCTACAAGTTAGGCTTCTCTATGACAGGTATTCTACAAGACAGGCTTGTCTGTGACAGGTATTCTACAAGTCAGGCTTGTCTATGGCAGGTATTCTACAAGTCAGGCTTGTCTATAACAGGTATTCTACAAGTCAGGCTTGTCTATGACAGGTATTCTACAAGACAGGCTTGTCTGTGACAGG
>JAUTBX010133975.1:0-19334 GCA_032361465.1 Lepetodrilus tevnianus | reverse complement strand
TTTCACGACAAACAGTGATATATTCACCACTTTGTGCTACGTTCACTGGTATTTATTTAGTTCAAGTTAAGTTTCATGTAATTATTGTAGTGTTATGTTCACCACTAAGTGGGAAAATCACGACAAACAGTGATATATTCACCACTTTGCGCTACGTTCACTGGTAGTTATTGATTATTATAGTTTGCGTTTTAATGTTCCTGTTATTATCAAGTGTTACGATCACCACATTGTGTGAATTTCTGGACAAACAGTGATATATTCACCACTTTGTGCTACGTTCACTGTACTGGTATGTGTTAACCATTATCTTTGGGGGTTTAATGTTCGTGTTAATAGTTCCAAGTGTTGCGTTCAAGGATATCATACCACTATGTGAGTGCTCGACCAACCAAACGCGAGCATCACCAAATAGCTGACCTGGGAACGAGACTATTCACACCTCTAAATGTTGTCCGAAAAGCAACTCAATTACCTCCCGTTGAGAAATGTCATCCTCCAGCTCATTGTGCATCTCAACGGAAGACAAACGAAATTATGTTTAATATTATAAAGATGTTACGATCACATACCACAATCTGGAGTCTGCTGTCCAGCATGAGACTGGACCTCAAAGTGATGTCTCCAGAGCCAGGATTCACGTCGAAGTAGGCACTGCCAGGAAGCACCTGTTCGTAGACGATCTGACCAATGAGATCTCGGTCTGTAGCGCTGGCAGTGAGCAGCGCGACCTGGCTCGGCACGGTGGCCTCTGGTAGGATGATCTGGTAAGGAAGGCTGGCGAAGACGGGAGGATATTGGTTCCTGTTGATGTCGATCCTGGCTGTGGAGTTGGTGCACTGTGCGGGGAAGCCGCTGTCACATGCTCGCAGGAAAAGCTACAGAAGCAGAAAATAGCATCTTCAATGAGAGTTGGTTGTAGAAGCATACTGTATGGATGGCATTTTAACATTACCTTTTTACAGATACAATAAGGCGCCAGTAATATACACATTGGCCTACTGTTGGCGGTTACGCTAATTTAGCTCGGAAGTGTCATTGCGCATGTTTAGTTGTTGCTAGACAAGCTTTCGTGCAAACTCTAGCATTGCTCTAGATCCTCTAGAAATCGTCCGAAGTAGACCATTCTTATTAGCATTGTGACATTGAAGTATCAAATGAGAATACCTGTGTTTGTATTGCTAGTGATCTACTTACCAGGACCTGTCTAATGTCAGTGTTGAGGAGGGACTCTCTGAGGGTGATAATACCATTTTGCCGGTCAATGTAGAAGTAGGATGTAGTCAGTCCAAAGGGAACAGAACGTTGTCCTGTGGCCTCGTATGTTACGAAATCCTGTAAAGATACAATTGAATACATGGCCGATTTTAAAAGCAAAGTTACTCTTTAATTCGGGTTTAGAGCAGTGTTAAGAATGCTTTCATTTGATATGAAAGCTTGCCAATTTAGAGCAGGAAGAAAGTAACACGTCTTGATCATCTAGATTTTGAAAAGTAGATTTATTTATTTTTAAATAGAAGAACAAAACAAATCGTTGAATACGTACACCTTCATCTCGGTCTGTGGCAGTGACATTGAGTACGGCGGTTCCCGCTCTCATCGTCTCTGATATGGCTGCACTGTAGTCTGGCTGTACCCACGCCGGGGCATTGGGATTTCTCAACACTATGATGTCCACTGTGGCCGTGGCTCGGACTTGAGGTCGGAGTGTGTCGTAGGCGATAATACGTGCCTTGAATGAAGAGAACAAACATTCTAACCTCCCACAGAAGTCTCAAAATACCTCATTTATATACTAGTATAGAAGAAATATATTATGGACGACTATTGTTAATACTCTAGTATGTCATATCGCGCTCGAAGAGCATGTGGGTTAGAGTTTGAATACAATTAGAGGAAGATGCGTGTTAGCATAATACGATGCATTAAACCTACCACGTATCGTGGTGCTCTGAGATTATCTCCCTTCAGACTGGTAGCCGTTGTGATCTGCCCTGTCCCCGAGTCCAGATGGAAGAAGCTTTGAGTCGGGTAGTATCCTATCATCTCGTACCGGATGCTGCCCGTCAGGTCGCTATCCCTGGCCATAACTCTCAGAATGCTGGTTCCTACGGCTACGACCTCGCTGATGACCACGTTGTAGTCCTGAGTGTTGATGAAGACGGGAGGCGCCTGGTCTCTGATGACGGTGATGAGCGCCACCACGGGAGTTGCCTGCTCGGGAGTCCGCTGGTCCCTCGCTAGCAGTGTCATCTGGAATGAGAATAGTTTGTCTTGAATTACGTAGGCCTACTTATGAAATGACAGGTGAAAATAACATGATCCAGTTGGAATATACCTCTAATATTGACAGGGCGGTAAGGGAAGCATGCCAACGTACACTGCACTTCAGAGGAGAACCAAGGACATACCCTACCCTACTATACATCACTGACAATAGTGATGGTGTATTGGTGCCAATGCCTTTCCCAATGCAATAGTAGTATGGCCATTTCATGATTAGGGTTTATAACTCGCAAAACACTCACGGTATATCCAGTATTAGATGAGTCGGTCAGCGGTGTTCTGACGCTTATTAGTCCTGTATCGCTGGACAAATGGAAGAACTGGAGCGCTTCGTTGTCGCCTGTTGCCTCGTATACCACTCGGTCCTACAACGCAAGAGAAAGAATAGACTAGGCTTAAAGTATACTTCCAACTTGGTATACAAATATGCATAGACCCTTAGAAAAATCATGTCTGTATCTGTATATGGTTTCCGTCTAGTTAGGTCGGCCATCTGGTAACGTACCCCGTCAGCATCAGTTGCGGACACCTGTAGAATGGTGACTCCAATGCCCACAGTTTCGTTGATAGTCACTTTGTATGGAGAGTCGGTGAACACGGGAGGGTTCAGGTTCCGAGCCACCCGAATGCCCACAGTGGCGGTGGCGACCTCTAGCGGGTAGGCGGTGTCATAGGCCGTCAGCCGCAACTGCAATGCAATATTAGACGTCAATCAAAGAAACTGAACAGCATCAATATTATTAACTGAATCAGATTGGCATGTTTCCATGAGTATGTATACTTATGTTCTTACAATGTAGTTAAAGTTGGAGGTGTCTGTTCGGAGGTTGTTCTTCAGTGTAATAATACCAGTTGTTGAATCGATTCCAAAATAGTATGGGCCAATACTGTCACCAATTACTCCGTATGTTAAGCTTTCCTGAAAATACCAAAGAAGAACGTGTATACTATAAATCATGTGAAATGCAGAATAATGCTATACACGATACTATAACAATACAATTAACAGGGGTCAAATAATGATAAAACAAGAAGGATGCCACCGGGACCATGCGACAGTTTCGAATTAAATGGGTGCGAATTAGCGGGGTTCCACTGTATATAAATAATTATACAATGACATTCAAAGCTAAATACACTTGTGCGGCAAATACCATTACTAGTAGTTTGAAACTGCCCATAAAGATGGATATATTAAAGAAAACGATAATACATTGAAATCCTTACCACAAGATCTCTGTCGACTGCCGATGGTGTGTAAACGGTGCTTCCTATCACAGTATCCTCTACAATAGTGGTGACGTACGGAGTCTGTTGGAACACCGGCAGGAACTGATCCCTCTCGACATTGATGGCAACATAGGCAAAGGATTCCTTCTCGTTGTCCCTCTGGTCCCTGGCTCGCACTATCATCTGCACCAAAGGATTGGAATACTTTATCCAAGCACATGCACGAGCCAAATAACGTTATGTGTCCGGGACAGGACACCTAGCTTGGATGCTCAAAACTTAACCATGACTATACCTAAGATGAACGTTTCCTGCCAAGATCCTTCTAACTATGTTAGATCCTGGAATAGGACACCTACTTATTTTTGAAGTGATGTAACAATACTAATAAAAGTCATCCTATCTTAAAACACAACTACATATGAACTGTAATTACACAATGTATTATGGACGAACAACTTTAAAATGTCTGATGATGATATTTGTCCATACCGTGAATCTGGCAGTTCCTGCAGGATCGTCTGTCAGCGGCTTACGAAGGTATATAATCCCCGACTGTTCCATGATGTAAAAGTATTGTAGTGCAAGCAGACTGTTGAAGGCGCCTCCTGTGTTGTCCAGCTCTAGGTTGTACCTCACAATGTCCTGCAAGACATCAATGGAATACATCAAAGCACTGTCACAGTTATAGAAGCATACTAAGCACCCTCCTACGTTCAATCAGCACAGGGCTGAGTAAGCCGCTTAACTAAACTGGTTCCCGGGCCCATGTACGGTTCATACGACTCTTGAGACAGTGGCTGGTTTAATAAGCCGCTTTCAAGCGTTTGTGTCGTTGAACGCATCCCTGGTGTATACTGCTGGCCATAACCCTCTGGTGAAGGTCTCATATAATGGAAGATCGATCGAAAAGACATACGTGGAGTATAGTCACTTTTACGAGAACTCCGTGACAGGAAGTCCGGGTCTTTCTAGAGATACTTACGCCATCTGAGTCTACGGCGCTGACGTTGAGGATGCTCGCTCCCAGGTTCTGCATCTCTGGAATGACGACTTCATACCGACTGTTGGGCACAGTGAACTGCGGAGCACTAGGGTTCCTCAGGATGTGTATGTTGAGTGTCGCCGTTGCTGTTCTTCTCGGTGAGGCGCTGTCATAGGCTACCAGTCGCAACTGTAGAGAAACAGCAACAAATTATAATATATATTTTAGGAACTGTACTTACTAGTATATTAATTACCTTAATATATAGTAATATCCTAAAATGGCAACTGTTTACCAGATGTTAGGTCAATTATAATTACAGATGTATAGAAAATAACAGGTTGCCTTCGGCAAGAATAGTATTAATAACTAAATATTCAATATCATAGAAATATTATGATTGTTTTAAATTTAAATATGTCTAAGAGTTCTATATCCTTCGTTCAACTTAAATGCCATGCAACTTACAATATACTGTGAAGCGACGTCATCACGGATGTTATTGCGCACTGTCACCGCCCCAGTGATGGAGTCGACGTTGAAGTAGTACGGAGCCTGCATGTCCCCTGATGTTCCGTACACAATGTGTCCTTTGAGGTCGGAGTCCACGGCAGTCACCGTGTAGACGAGCGCGCCGACTCCGGCGGTCTCGATGACCATGGTATCGTACGGGACCTGTAGAAACTGTGGCAGGGCTTCGTCACGGATTATATTCACGATAACGCTGGCGGTACCCTCCCGACGGGGATTAGACTCATCGCTGGCGAGGACGTTGAACTGGATGACAGATGTGTGCAACAAATTGAAACTTAGGAACTCGTGTATAAAAGGAAGCCAATTAGTATAAACATGTTGGTGTGAGAAAATATTTCCCCAGAGATATGTCACAGTCAGATACTTCATGCATAAGATATAACAGTCAATTCGTGAAAAAGGAATGTAAAAGTAGATAACAATCTCAAATGATGAATGTTAAAAGTGTGCATTCGTGAACAATTATCGAAAGTTTTACAACGGACAAGAATGACGGCTGTGTTTTAATACAATAACTGACAGGACGGTGGTGTTAATGTACGCTATGGTACACATGAATTCGCTCTTGTCATAACAGGAACGTTAACCGATTATGTTGTACTCACTCTAAACTGGCGTTCGCTGGTATCCACGAGTGACTTCCGTAGAGATATGTAGCCTGAAGCCTCGTTCAGATAGAAGAATTCATCGTCAATAGGATCACCACGCAGCGAGTACAGCAACGTGTCCTGAAGAACAAATAATAACGTTGATGTTAGTTCTACAATAGAAGCATTGAACTACGTTGCACATACATTCCCTGGATCGTGTTCTACAGACCCACATTAGCACTACGATAGTCGTAAATCCTGTACGTATTTTCTCGTAGTTCTTGGATCATTCTGTGGAGCGGGACCCCGATGCTACATCTCCTACACTGGGCATGCTTTTAAAGAGCGGATACCAGCGATATATAACTGGACTATCATCATCATTATCATCATCATTATTATCCTGTATTCTGGCTAGTGATGCCAGGTAGAAGTATGTTCACTTACATTGTCCAAATCTGTGGCGTTCACATCCACAACCAGCGTTCCAAGGCCAGTTTCCTCTTCAATTTGCCTTTCGTATACGTGTGGATTGAAGACTGGTGCGTGTGGATTTCTGTCCACAAACACAGTTGCGGTAGATGTCGCTTCGTTGTTAGGATAAACAGAATCGTGAGCTACCACCGTTATCTGAAGAAAGACAACATATATTAAATGTATAATGTTTAGAATCATATCTCAATATATATATATTGTCGGTATCGATGTATTGAATATAGCATCAACTTTACTCACAAAGTATGTGTTGGTCAGAAGACTGTCAAAGACGAGTGAGCGACTGATGGAGATGTCGCCGGTGATGCTGTTGATCTTGAAGAAGCTGGGCGCGGGGTAATTCCCAATGATGTCGTACTGGATCTTCCCCTGGAGGTCCTGGTCCGTGGCGAGTGCCCGGATGACGGTTTGGTCGACAGGTGAAAGACGCTGAACGGTGGCCAGATACGGCGTGCGTGTAAACACAGGAGCGTAGTCGTCTCGCTTGATGGTGACCACAGCCAGCGTGGAGCCGAACTTTTCCGGGACTTCCTGGTCGCGTGCTCGGATTGTTAGCTAGGAAAACGAAGGTCCATGGTTTGAGTTTAGTAAGGGCAACTGTGAGTGAATGAACCATTTACTTGTAAATTGTAAAAATGTCGGCTTAGAGCCACTTTCATGAAGAGGAAACAGCCTTGGCGCTGAGTGTTCCAGTAAATCTGCGAGTATTGACGGACCAAGGATGTACTGAATAATTCAAGTATTATGCGTGTCGTATAGTTAACGTGTACGATACATTACTACATGTATAAGACGTGACTTTATTAATCACATCTTATACATGTAGTAATGTATCTAGCAGCCAATTGAACTACTGTTCTTGTGTGCTTACTGTATCGGAGGCCTGTGTTCCCTCTGTGAGAAGCTTCTTCAGGGAAATTATTCCAGTGTCTGGATTCAGGTAATAATATTCCAAAGCCCTTGCATCTCCCAGAAGTTCATACTTTATGGTATCCTTTAAAAATTACGAAACATATATTAGTACATAATGATATTCATATACATTTTAACCACACTTGTCTTCCGATATATAGAAATGAATTGTTTTATTACTAATTCAGATGTTATCAATGTCTTTACCACATGCAAATCTTATCGTTTTATTTCGATCTATTAGGTACATACCCCATCTATGTCGGTGGCTTTGACCAGGGTGATGTTGTTGCCCAGCTGGTGGGTGTCCGGGATCGTGACGTGGTATGCGGCCAGACTGAAGACTGGAGCGTTGATGTTACGCAGTACGGCCACTGTGAGTTCCGCCGTGTCTCGTATACGTGGATAGGCAGAGTCGTATACCACCAGGACCAGCTGTAGCAAGTACATAATATGACAGTAAGTACATACTAGCATTACTCGAAATGCTCATTTCATAGTAATCCAATAAAAACACTTCTAATACATAGTTTTCAAGTATTTAAATACTAAACCAACTTAGTGAAGTATTTAAAGATGCATTTTGGTAAATAAAAAGTCCATTAAGTGTGTCTAATACATTTTAAAGTATAAACCTGGAATATATTTCAAATTATATAGCAGCATTCATAATTGGGCGATTACTAATGGAAATCGTACATTGTATATCATCCCTCTATCAAAGACCATAGCCTCTCTGTCATAGACTGTAACAAGGCCTGTGTCTTTGTGTATCCTGAAGAAAGCTGGACCAACCCCGTCGCCAACGACCTCATACTCCAGCGAGCCCTGAAACACAGACAAATAGTACCAAATGTAACGATATAGGCATAACAAAAAGAATAAATATAAAATCCACACACGAAAAATATAATTGTATTATGTGGTTCTGGGCCACCCTTCGGTTACCTGTAAATCCACATCGAATGCTGATGCCTGATAGACGGATGATCCATTAGCGAATGTCTCCTGAATGCCGATGTTGTACGGGTCATTAATAAACTGCGGTGCTTGTTGATCCCGCTCAATAATGATGGTTACATTGACCACAGACTTCCGCTCTGGTGTACGCTGATCCGTCGCTTCTACCTGGAACTGTTATTAGAATATATATTGATTGGGTTTGAGTTCTGAATTCCTTGAAGGAATAGAAGCCTAGGTTTTAATATATTGAAGACATAGATTTAGATGCCTTGCATTCATAGCATTATCTGGATACCTTATAGTATAGGTGATTTAGATAAGTAAGTAAGTGTGTACTACCTGGAAGGCTTGGACTTGGACTTCACGCAGGGATGTCTTGGACGATATCTGTCCCGTGCTTGGGTTCAAGTAGAAATACGTCCCTGCACCGTTTGTGGTCAACAATTTATATTGAACAACATCCTGCAAATAGAGTGAGGATCATGTTATCAATGCATACGTTCAGTAGATATACTACAGGCATGTTTACGAGTTATGCACAATGAGCTAATAGATATACACTGTGATGAAGATTCCAGCTATTATGATGTATATAAACAATACTAACCCCATCAGCATCAGTTGCCGAAACGGCGAGCACCACAGATCCAATGACGGTGGTGTCTCTGATGCTGACAGCATAGCTGTTCACAGAGAACACGGGTCCATTCTCGTTCCTCCGGACAGTTATGTTAACCATGGCTACTGCCGTCTGCACGCTGATGTCCAGAGTCGCTGTGGCCTCCACGTGCAACTGATAGAAGGTGAGGCGAGCAGGGTCTGTCCTCAAGTCCTTGCGAACAGCTATTGCTCCGTTCTGACTGTTGACTGCGAAGTATGTAGGACCAGGGGCTACTCCTAGCAGTCGGTAGCTTGCGGTCTGAAACGTGTTGACGATGGAACTAAACAGGTTTTTCAAGTTCCATTGTACCATGATATATATACGTAGTTCACTTATGCATTTAATTATTCGGTGTGGGAAAAAGAGTGTTTGTTTTTTATATATATAGTCTATCTTTCAAAGATATGTATTAAATTATATTTTAGATAGACTTTTATGTATTCTACAACAATACTATTCAGCACTCTTCTTCGTGATTATGTTACATGAGGACTGACTCTATCATCCATGAAGTCATCAGTTATTTGATTGAGAAACTAGACATCAGATGACGTTGACCTACCCCGGGTTGAGCCAGGGTAACCAGTACGGTCCTGGTAACCTGTGTGTTCTCGCTGATGATGACGTTGTAGTGCGGCAAGGTGAAGGTCAGGCGACCGGTCTCACGTAGGATCGTCACCTCGACGTACGTCACGGCCGAGCGGGCCGGAGAGCCGCCATCTTGAGCCACGACGCGGATCTGTGGAACGTCGAACATATATGTCAGAATATAAATTCTACTCCAAATGAAAGCTATTGTGAATGTTATTGGCCTACTTCGGGCGGTTTCTAGAGGAGCTAGAGCAATGCTAGAGTTCGCGCGAAGTCGCGAAGGCAAGGCTAGAATGACGTCACGAACATGCGTACGAAGCACTAGACATGCGCAATGACACTTCGAGCTAAACTAGCGTAACCACAGGTATTATGGTTTTTGTTCGGGAGGACCTGTAATGGATTTAATGTGTAGTCTTACCCTGAATAGGTTTAGGCTCATACTCTTCACAGATTTCAAAAGAGTGATGTCACCGTTGTTAGGGTTAATGAAGAAATATTCTGGTGCCAGTTCGTCTCCCATTATGGAATACGAGATGACGTTGTCTGGAGCCTGTGGGACAAAGATTATATGTATACAGTGAGTCCGTGAATGAAATAATACATGCAAAATGGAGGGAAAAGCATCTAGAACATGTACAATATTCTTGACATACTGGTATAAAAAGAGATGTACAAGTTAGTAATTTGTGACATTGCACATTTTTGCGATAGTCACGTTTCTATTTTTTCTTATTGACCATGTTTACCCTCGTGTCCGCGTCGGTTGCGTCAACGTCTGCGATGGGTGATCCAACCGTCAGCGTCTCCTTGATGGAGGTCCTGATGAAGTCCGTGTTGGAGAAGATGGGTGCGTGTAGGTTCCTCAGAACGTTGATGGTCACGATAGTCGTAGCACTCAGTTTAGGCAGCCCTCCGTCGTACGTCAGAACACGGGCGATGTATCTGATGGGCGTATCTGTGGTCAGGTCCGCCCCGGCTCTCAGTGATAGCAGACCTGTACGAGAACCTACCTCAAAGAACGACGTCGTAGCGTCGTCTCCGATGAGCTCGAAATATATTGTGTTGAAAGGAGCCTGAAATTTGAACCATGAAAGTAGAAAACCCACCAAACAAGTAACGTTATACAACGTTACTTCAACGCTATGTGCATGCTACTGGGTATAGTTTGTCGGAGTTCTCATATCCACTGTGAGACTATTAGTACACGATCTCCATTATTAGAGATCGTTACAAGAGTCCTTATGGTCTCGTTGTAGATAAGAGCTTCGAGAAACAATACCCAGATGCAATGTACCAGCACACAACGTTGTAATAACGTTGTACGCTTATAACGTTATATGTTTGCTGGGCAAAATATAAGTGCTTCTAATGGTACTTCGTGATAAGGATGGGCCCTCTACAGCGACATTGGAAAAAGTAATAAAAGGTACGAAATTGATTAACCAAATCAAATGTATTTCTCTAATATAATAATTATTCAGTTTGACGTTAGTTTCATGTTAATGTCAATACTATTGAGGATCATTGGCGCCTATTCCTGGCAGAATACAAGAGACTATGATCCAATACATATATTTTACTGGCGCTTACTGAGGTGTCTCTATCCACGGCTGTGGTTTGGTAGACGCTACTTCCGCTCTGCGTGTTCTGTGTGATGGTCGTGATGTAAGGCGTCCGCATGAACTCCGGGGCGTACTGGTTCCTGATGACGGTGACGGTGACGTCGGCCGGGGTGGCGTTACGCGGGGGAGTCCCCATGTCATGTGCCGTCGCTTGGAACTGGAAACACCAGTTTAATTATTGTTAATCGCTCACCGATTGCATATTATTGACCATCCTCTACATAAAGTTCGTAGAAGTTCAGTATGGAATTAATATAAATAGTGGATCATCCTGTGAGGCAAATGAAATGACGATTATTGTCAGGACATTATTTTACTTGTGTGCATGCCAGGGGATCCCAATGAGTATGTAGGAAGCGGCGGATTGCCTTCACTGATCACTTACGTTAAACACGACAGTGTTCTCTGTGTCGTCAGTGAGAGGTCGTCTAAGAACAATATCTCCAGTTTCGTCTTCCATCAAGAAATAGGTTGTGTCCACTTCATCTCCTGATAGACCATACCTCACCACATGGTTTGGGAACTGCAACACAATGTTGTACCGCATAGGTCATACGATGGGATTGTGTAGTCTTGATTATTATCTTATTGCATAGATTGCAGTGCCATAAATCTCAGTACCTTCAGTGAAAACAAATGTTGAAAACTTACCATAGTATCTGGATCAATGGCAGAGACTCTAATAATCCTTTTTCCCACTGTGTCCGACTCCAGTATGACGTGCCCATAAGATGTAGAGGTAAATGTAGGCGGGAACAGATTTCTCTCAACAAAGACCGTCACAACAGTCTGGTCTTGGAGCCTGGGGTTGCCTCCATCTTTAACTCGGACTCTGATCTTGTACTGGTCGACGGAGTCAGATGCGATAGACTGTGTTAGCGTTATGATTCCGGTGTCGGCGTCTACCGTGAAGTAGGTCGGAGCGGAGTCGTCCCCGATCATGTCGTACGTGACTTTGTTGTAAGGGGCCGTGTTGTCCGCGTCAACAGCTGTGACGGTCAGGATCTGGGTACCCGTCAGGGAGTTCTGGTTGATACGCCGGGAGTAGGGCTCGGATATAAATTCGGGTGGGTTGACGTTTCGGATTACTTTGACGGTCAGTCTGGCGTTCGTGCTAGTTAACGACGGTGTGCCTTCGTCTATTGCCAGCAGAGTAACCTTTATTTTGTAAAAACATATTCAATAATATCAATAATGATGATGATAATAATAATAATATAAGTTATAATAATAATAATAATTTATATTAATAATGCGTCATTATCTCAGGTTGATTAATTATTACCCTTATCAATGGCTAATTCTCTACTCAGTAGTTTTATCAACCCAACATGTAATAGACAGAACATTCATCATAGCAATGCAATGGTCGTAACGATGAATTAGTGTATGCAAGTTAGGAAGAAACTACAAACCTCGTAAGAGCTCATTGTAGACCCGATCAAGGAAGTTCGGAGATAAACATTTCCATTGATGTCATCCATGAAGAACATTTCCCGGAAGTTGGAATTTGGAGCAATGCTATACTTCACCAAATTTTCTGGAGCCTGTTTGAAGAAATATTTTGAATAACTATTATATCGTTATGAATGAACAAATCGATGTTACTAAGGTGTATTCAGTATGCACACACACAACATAATAATAATTCCCGTTTATAAATTGAAATAGTTCTACTATTCTCGCTAATTTGAAAATAAAAGTGTTTTCTCATGAAAACATATTTGACTCCAAATATGAGACTACTCACCGTATTATCCTGATCTCTGGCCGACACTTGCGCAATCGGAGTGAGGATATTGTGCGTTTCTAAGATGATGGTCGAGTAATCACTACCGGGTACCCACGTTGGCGCGTACTCATTCCGCCTGACGTATACAGTGAGAACATTGAATCTCTCACAGGGCGGGGATCCTCCGTCCTTCGCACGTATCCGCAGTTTGTAGACGATGGATGTGTCCGACACCAGACCGCCTTGTGCGTTGACAGATCCGGACAGCTGGTTGATGCTGAAGTACACGGGAGCGTTGTCGTCGCCGATGATGTCGTACACGAGTGTGCTGAATGGACCCGGAGGGTCGTTGTCAACTACACTGACTTTGTAGATGTAGTTGCGGAAGTTCATGGATTTGAGGATGGTGATGTTGGCGGGGAGGTTAGTGAACTGGGGGCAGTTGTTGTTCCGGAGGACTTTGATCCGTACATTGGCGACTTGAGTACTCTGAAGACTTGGAGTTCCGAGGTCAATGGCGCGAATTGT
The DNA here is from genome assembly GCA_032361465.1 of Lepetodrilus tevnianus. NCBI lineage: Eukaryota > Metazoa > Mollusca > Gastropoda > Lepetellida > Lepetodrilidae > Lepetodrilus > Lepetodrilus tevnianus. Next base: position 6,202 of record JAUTBX010133975.1, on the reverse strand, counting down.
CATCTAAATGGAGAAACGAGACTAGTAACATAATAGTTGTTATAAATATTGACCTCCATTGTCTACAGAACAGAGTGTTACTATTACTATTTGTCGGAATAATAGCTCAACATACCGGTACCTAGCGTTTCTTTGTTGTACATATGTCCGGCGTTAAATAAAGCTTCTTATTATTCTTTGAAAATACAGAGTAAGAGAAAATAATTTATAATTTCATTGACAAGGTTCCGTAGTATTGTGTGGTTGTTCCTATGAAGATGTAGTTAGTGTTACCGGCTTACCGTGTACATAGTCGTGCCCATAATGTCCAATGTCAGAGGACGCTGAGCTGAGATTGTTCCATCAACACTGTCGATCGTAAAATACAGCAACGCTCTCTCGGTGCCTGTCGCCTCGTATCTTATTGTGTTGTAGGGACTCTGCAATAGTGATTTCATACAAATTAAAAGGAGACATTATTTTCAAATTCGTATTTACCAGTATACCTTTATTAATTATAGATACGAGAGCTTTGAGAAACAATACCCTGAGTTAAAATTAATTAAGATACACGTCGAGACGAAATCGGCTCTTGGGAAGCCTCCAAATGCCACAACATTGTATTTATATACTAGTAATCGTTTATGAAATAGGTACCTTCGTATCCCTGTCTGTTGCTGTGACGCTGATGATGGAGGTGCCTAGGCTCTGAGTCTCGTACAGCTCAGTCTCATAGTTCAAGGGGTCAAACCGGGGAGTGAACAGGTTCCGGGTCACTATGATGTCCACGGTCGTAGTTGCTGTGCGGGAAGGCGTGCCTTGATCTGCAGCCATCACGCGGATCTGAATCCAAATTGGTGTACATTGTAGATGGTTTTATTTATTTAATCATTTAACAACATAATATATTATAGCTCGGAGGAGTATATACAATAGGATTCAAGTACAATAGAAGTATTGAATACTAATAAGTACCTCTGAAAATGATCAATGTATTAATATGGTATTTAAATCGTACATGTTCAAAACAAAAGATTGGTGGCCAATGTTCGTGTAAGACTAGATGTTAACTGTACATGAGCTGGAAATCTTACTAGACTTCCTGCCCTGTAGATGAATAGATATTCTATACATCTGTTATGATTCATTAGCCGAAAACCTTAGACGTCATACCCTATACGTTGTATCCGTATCCGGCAAGATAGATCTGGACAGAGTTATCGCTCCTGACACGGCGTCAATGCTGAAGAAGGTGGTGGCGGAGTCATCTCCTATGATGCTGTGGCGGACAACGTTGAATGGCGGGATGGCGTCGAGGTCTCGTGAAGTCACGGTGTAGACGGGGAAGTTCAGGCGAGCGTTCTCGGCCAGCCCAGTTCTGTACGGAGTGTTCATAAACTCTGGGGAGTAGCTGTTCCGGTTCACGATCACGGTGATATTCGCCAAGGCACTGGTGAGACGGGGAGTCCCAAGATCGTAAGCTTGTACATACAGCTGTAAATGTGATTATATAGAAATGATATATCTTATTTGGTAATATATTTATGATTTCAAATTTAATTTTCCAGAATTATACGATATCACTTTCTTAAAATACCATAAACAACAGATGATATGTCCTTAATTTTACTTAATATGGTATCTAAAATCTAAAAATGTGAGTTTATTTAATCTGAAATTCACGGGTTTTGTTCCACAGAACTATCGCAGTACTACGAGACGTATCTCTTGTGCCATCCTCGAAAACCAAGCCATTATGACTCCACTGACGTCCGTTAAATATGTTACGGAAGTTAGTGGAGTAATAATGGTCCGTGTTTTCAAGGATGCTCCTGTGCATGCATGGATAAAACCACTCCCGTAGCACTACGACTGTTCAGTGCAGTATGAACCAGGCAGCTAGATCGCATCAGTACAGCACAGTACAGACGGTCTGTGGGAAAGTTACAGTGACAGAGAAGATGTGAATGAGACTCACGGTAAGAACTGTGCGTGTACAGGGAGAGTACAGCAGAGCCTGACGGAGCACCAGCTGACCAGTGATCTCATTGACCAGGAAACACTCCTGGTCTCCTCTGCTCGTGGCCGTCTCGTACCGGACAATGTTGTTTGGAGCCTGAAAATATATAGTAAAGAGTCAAAAATACAATTGAAACTATAAAGCATAATCAAGATTCACATGACTTACTTTGCAATACAATAGAGCAATCGTTTGGAAACCATTTAACAAACAATTGAAAACAAAATGACATATTTGATTTGATGCCCATAGCGAACGACATTTATAACTTCTTTTCAGCGATGCAACGATTATTAATTTTCATTGGCGCTATTGTATTGTTCCAGTTGCAAAGGGAACGTTATATATTAATCTTGGCGGCCGGAAAACCAAACTTTTATATGGGGGAATGGGGGGGGGGGATTTAGATGCGCTTTCAAGATTCGTTCACTTGAAAACCAAGACTGTGTAGGCTTTCCTCTTAATGAAATAAATAAAAAATAGAAAGACTGTGTAGGAATAATTACTAACGCAATACAATTGAAGGATTCCTTGACATTTACCATTGAATCAGAATCGGTAGCATTGACGGTGACGATGACACTGCCTAGAGGAAGTGTCTCCACCACAGTGGCGGAGTACTGAGACTGTACAAACACCGGCGCCCGGAAGTTCCTCGTAATGGTCAGCACACAGACTGTCGTGTTTGACCGGAAAGGTTGACCGTGGTCACGCCCCTGAATCCTCAGCCGATACTTGTCCACGTTTTCTTGGGACAGCGGTCTGGTGACAGTTACGAAGCCGGAAACGGGATCAACACGGAAGTAGACTGGAGCTGAGTCGTCCCCGATTATTTCGTAAGTTACCTTTCCAAATTGAGTATCCTGAAATGTGCAAACATGTTTAGTTTAATGTTAATGTAATTCAATTCCGTCAATGAATCATAGGTATAAATGTGCGATTGATATGTGAATGTAATTTAACAACTTTCTGCTGAAATATTAAGTGACTTATTCCAGATTATACATTAGTTTTCAATCCACATTGAATTTGCACTTGAAACTTCAGTAAAATTAATACAATTTGTTGGTACGTGGTAGATTCTGTAAATAATCAGACAGTTTCGGGAAGAGTGCAATTGCTCGCTCATTGACTTTCTGAAAGGAAATGCATTAACTATGGAATCAATCAGCACTAAAATCATTGTATGGCTTTGACTGCAGTTTTACTCACTGGAGAGTCGCTATCCACAGCATTGACTTGCGTAACACTGGTTCCAATGGGCACGTTCTGACTCAAGCCGCGATCACAAGACGCTCCCACAAACGTAGGGGCGTGCATGTTCTTGATGACAGTGATGGTGACGAAGGCGTCACTGGTGGCCGAGAGGGGTCTCGGCGCTCGGTCCATGGCGGACACTCTGGCCACAAACTCAGTCACGCTCGTCAATGTCAAAGTCTTCTTCACAAACAAGGATCCCAGATCGGCGTCGATGGAGAAGTATTCTAACGCACGGTTAGTGCCGATCAGGGAGAACGTGATGATGTTGTAAGGAGTCTGTAATTATAAATTGATTGTGGTCATTCTTATCAAACGTTAGAGGCACCTTTTACGTTATTTTCTTTCTATATGTCTTTATATTTTGTCCAAAAAGAAATAAATAAATAAAGAACATAATTTGCAAAATCGAAAGAAAATGCATCGAAAGTCCCTCACAAGGATTAAGTACGTGGTTAGCATCGATCATTAGAACATTTATATGAATGTATTCATCTACAGTAATACATGAATATTATATTGCAGGAAGTGTGGGTATTGTTTGTTTGCGTCCAGCGATAGACTGTAAGGTCCGTGCGGAAGGTCATGTGACAGCGGCACAGAGACTGGGAGTAAAGCTGGATGGTGTCTCCTGTAGTGTTCTTACTATAACAAACATATAGTAGCATTACTCACAGCCACGTCGAAGTCCACAGCTGACACGTGCTGTATGGGTATGCCGAGGTCCTGGGTCTCCAGGATAGACACACTGTAGTTCTGAGTGCGGAATTGCGGCGCGTTCAGGTTCCTCTCCACGTTGATCAGCACCGTCGTCGTGGCTGTCAAGTATGGCGTGCCACCGTCGCTGGCCAACACTCGCAGCTAGTAAAACATTTTTAAAACATTCATATCATGTGGTGTTCGAACAATCCTAAAAGCATTGCTTGAGGATTCATATAAGATAAAACCAACAAAATAATATGCAATTCGATATGTATTCTCATATTTAAAATTCAGGTTACAATCATAAATTAAATATATGACGGTTTGGAAGGTTAAATCTGTGATTACCTTGTATAGGATGGCAGTGTCAGATACTATATCTCGACTATTGGTGGAGATGATGCCACTGTCTGAGCCAATAGTGAAGAGATTTGGACCCCGGTCGTCTCCGATAAGTCTATATGTCACAACGTTGTACGGCGCCTGTAATAACGAATACAGATATGTGTATACATGAATATGCAACCAGTATGTATGTGTACAGACATGTATATGTACAAGGGCATTCTACCACTGTTAGCAGAGTTTATGTAGTCCAGATGACGTTCGACTTACCCTGACGTCGCCGTCGATGGTGGACACAGTGAAGACTCTCGACGCCGGCTGTATGTTGAAGTTGATGGTGGTCTCATATGGTTCTTCCAGGAATATAGGAGGGTACTTGTTTCTCTGGACGCTGATTCTGATGTTTGCCAGCAAGGTGGACATCAGCGACGGCGTTCCTAGATCGCGAGCCATTACCTGAAACTGATACCAAATCAAACCCTTACAATGACGTTCAAATACCAGTAGATTAGTAACAGTGTCAAAACATAATGTTTCTTTGGCTACAGTCACACAGTCTTCACATGCCTGCATTCCACATCAAATAATGCTGGTAGCGCTATATCTATGGGAGTCTTAACTAGATGTACACTGATAGTCTACAGAGCTATCACTGTCGGGACAAAGATCAGCTTCACATTGTGGTCCACTAATCGTGGAAAGTGGACACAATAACATTATTTACATCTGGAGAAGTTGGAAATAACTGGACGCAATTCACAGTAGTATGTGTACTTTTAGGTACCTGAAATATTTCTTGTTTCTGAGTGTCCCCGGTGAGAGGTCCACGGACAGTGATGGCGCCTGATGTACTGTCGACGTGGAAGTAGCTGGATGACTGAGGAGAGTTGGTCTGCATCTCGTACCGCACTGTGTTGAAGGGTGCCTGCAAGTCAGGAACATATACGTTAAACATTATCATTACATTAAATTAGTAGCTAAAGGATCTTTCACTGGTTAATGATTTTTAGTAATCGTAATTTGGGATCAAATCACAGCAAATAACATCGTTAGAAGTCCTGTTCCAGAATCCTAACAATGTGTAAAATGCATACCCGCGTGTCTCTATCAAAGGCGAGCACTTGAAACAAAGTCGTTCCAATTGGTGTCGTTTCCAGGATTTCCGTCTCGTAGTCTCGCTCCTTGAACTCGGGCTCGAACAGATTGCGGAGGACGTTGATCTTGGCGATGGCGGTGGCGCTCCGTGGCGGCACACCGCCGTCCATGGCCACGACACGACCCTGGTACGCCGCCAGAGTCTCCGCAGTCAGACTGGCGCGCACAGATATCTCACCAGTTACGCTGTTCAGTGAGAAGTACGACGGCATCGACTCGTCGCCGATGAGGACGTAGCTGATGTTTGAGAACGCCGTGCCCGTGGCGTCGTTGTCGTTGGCGGTGACTTGCAAGACGCTGGACCCTATGCGGACGTTCTCTCTAATGGTGATACCGTAAGGGTCGCCGAGGAAGAAAGGACTGAATTGGTTTCTGTCGATCGTTATGGTGACTTGGATCAGGTTTGGACTTGTCTGAGATGGTACTCCGTCATCGAACGCTCGGATATTGAACTGGAAATAAATAAAAGAACAAATAGCATGTAGTCAATACCAAGTAATCGACTACAACATTATATTTAAACAGTAGCTGTAAAGCTTATACTAGATACCAAATGCATCTCAGAAACGACTTTGTATAACAGTTGGCTATAGATTTATGTTTATGACTTTTAGATTGTCTTTTTTCGATTGTTCTAGCTATTAGTCCGGCAGCCAAACCCAGTTTTTGACCTGAACCCGGACTTGAGGTCTACCTAAGGTTTTTTTGATGATTATTATCAAGGAGGGTCCCCTTAACAAGAAT